>JACJUY010005610.1:0-16123 GCA_014220935.1 Platorchestia sp. MABIK | reverse complement strand
TGGGGGAGGAAGGAAGAGTTGGTGTGTGTTGGGGGGAGGAGGGGGAGGGGGTAAGAGATGTGTTTTGGTGGGTAATTTTTATCTGAACTACACCTTTTTCACTTCAAATTAATCCAAGTCAAGTTCAAATTAATCCAAGTCAAATTCAAATTAATCCAAGTCAAGTTTAATTTAATCCAAGTCAAATTAAAATTAATAACATCCAAATTTTACACACATTACATACATACATAGGAATGCATTTGGATTTTATGCATGTAATGTTGTCTTCCATAATATCGTCTTTTAAAATAATTTAAAAAATGCCTTTTTCAGTATCTTATGTTCCGATTTCTCTAATATAGGAGTATAGAAGAAAAGTGTTTCTCATTGAATTTGAATCAGCGCTTCCCTCAAGATGGATCTTTACAACCAATCAACGGACTATGAAACAAGTGAAGATGAACAAGAAAATATACGCGCAGGAGTAAGAAGAGGAGTAAAGAGAGGAAAATACAAGAAAACACGAGAAGAAAAATGCAGAGTGATAGATGCTGCATTGAAAGATGAAGATTAGAGAGCAGTGGCAACATTTTTCTTGCTACTGCCGGAGTGTATCTGTGTAGTAATGTACTCATATAAATTGTAATCAAACGGAATCGTACATTGGTACTCAGTGAATCGCATTTGTTTGTTGAAAAAAAATTAATTTACATATCGTCCGGTAGTTATCTTTTGTATTTGGATGTATATGATTTCATATACATCATATATATATATATATTAATATTTGTGTGATGAAGTGGAATTTCTTGCATATAAATATCTACAAGTGCACATAAATCCTCGAAACTGTGTGTATGTGTAACAAAAAAAACCTTTTGAACATAAATATTTGAATGTATGCACACTGTCATCAATGTAGAATTTTAAAACAACTTTAATGCGTAGTATAATACGAAGTTTTTATAATTGACTCGCATCTTTTACACCGCTCAAAGATCTGAATCACAGTCTGCTTCCTGATACTGGATACTTACCACATTTTGAGACAGCTTGTTTTTATATCACAGAAATTTTATGTATTCCTTGTTGAAAGGAAAAACGACAGTCTTGCTCATCACATTCAATAGAGACATATTTAACAAAAAAAATCAAATTAACAAGTGATAATGTCAATTTTTGACTCAACCTTTGGTTCGATTAATTTGAATATGACTTGGATTAATTTGAACTTGACTTGGATTAAATTGAACTTGACTTGGATTAATTTGAACTTGACTTGGATTAAATTGAAGTGAAAAAGGTGTAGTGCACACGGCCTGTCAAAAAATGATAGGTTTAGAAATCGGACCAACTGATCTTAAACATGGCTTTCCCATGATTTCCCATGCTATTCTATGGCTTTCCTATACTTTTTTAAGTCTCAACTGTTGATATTCTGTACAACCTAATCTAACCTAACCAACAATACACGTATCAGTGTATTGTTGAAAGCTCCTGAATTGAAATGTAGTTATCTGCAGTTATATATATTTATCTGCAGTCATATATATTCAACTTCCATACACATGATAGTCTCCGGCATCTTTCTTGCTGTCGAAGTCTTGCTGCTTCTCTCTTGCGGTTGGACACATTTCTATCTTTGGTGGCCTCTTTTGCCGGAGTTTTATTCTGAAATGTCGTCTATTATCTTTTCAAAGCTTTTCAAGAAAATCACAATTTCGAAAACAATTACTCAAGTTCCAAAATTTTGGGCCTTATACCCAGTGGTAGCCAGATTACTGGTCGAACGAATTTAAAACATTTCTTTTTGCATTATCAATTAAAAATATCAAAGCGAAATGATGAATTTCAACAGAGAAAGCTCCATAAAAAATTTCTATTCTGAAAATTAGCCGATTGCGTATTGTAGATCCCATAATCAAGAGAGGGTCACACGGACGGAGGGACGGACGCGGCAACTTTTATAATAGTGATAATCTTTTAAAGCCATTTAAGATGAACTTATTGTTAAGGCATTTGATGAGTCATTTTCCGATGAATGATTTTTAAAGTCATTCAAGGTAAGTCATTTTAATAAAGCAACAACACAAACAACAGACACGTGCCACTGAGTCTGCAAAAAATAATAGTTTAAAATTCATGGAGGCAAGATCACGATCAGGGGGAGGGGAGGACTTGACAATGGTCTAAGTCAACAGAAGTCAACCCAAAATTCCCTAAGGGAATAATAATCAGTTCAAAATGATCAAAGTTAACGGAAAAATCGACAATGATTTGCTCTAGGACAACATAAAAATTCATCCATCTACCTAAAATGCTTTAACGCACGAACAAAATGTGCAGAGTCAGCAAGAAAATGTACCCGAAATGCTCTCACGCAAGTACAAAAAATAAAACATAACGTTCCATGTCAGCGGTAAAATGAATGCAAGATGTACCAAGAGTGCAGACACATAAATTAACTCAAAATGTGTAACACTTCGACAGCAATTGGTAAAAGCCAAGTGCAATATTTAAAATCAATTGTAGTAACAGAATTTGAAAAAAGCAAACATCGACTGGATCATGCCTTCATTTAGTTGCCTTCATCGCACAAACATTTATAAAAAATGAGTTTTTGACTACAGCAGCATTATGAAAATAATGCTGCTAAGGCCACCGGTGGCGCACGTTGCGGCCAAAGTGCTAAGTAAATAGAAAAAATTTTATAGCTGCAAATTCAATCTGACTTGGGCACTCGACCAGCGGCTCTCAAGAAGAAGCAAGTCCGGTTATGGGTGCCAAGCAATAAAATACATCCCTCTTAATTTTGATCTGGGAAATTCTGCACTCAATCACGGTTTTTGTTTGAATTCACAGCTTAGTCCCTTCAACATTTTTGCATTTAACAAAATTCCCGTTCAACATTTCAACTGCATTCAACATTTCTACATTTAACAGTTTTTGCTTTCAACAGAACAACAGTTTTTGCATTCAACAGAACAACAGTTTTTGCAATCAACAGAACGAGAGTTTTTGCATTCAACAGAACAACAGTTTTTGTATTCAACAAAGCAACAGTTTTTACATTTAATTGAACAACAGTTTTTGCATTCAACAGAACAACAGTTTTTGTGTTCAACAGAACGACAGTTTTTGCATTCAACAGAACAACAGTTTTTGCATCTAAAGCTCTGGCCTTGTGCACAGGAGTCGCTCCGCCTCTTTCTGATGGCCGATCTTTTTTTGTACATTAAATCAGGTTTGGTGGGGAAATTGACATTTATTCAGACCGAACTTACTTTTTTGGAGCCAGAAATGAGCGCGGTATAGCTGAGGATTGTCGAGTTTTGTTAGCAGTGAAATTCACATTCTCGTATCCGATCTGTGGCCTTATAAGGCTGCAAAAAACTGAAGATCTCTGTCTCCCTAAACCAGCGGTTCTTAATTAACCTGTGGGAAATTCCCCACTGGTGGGGAATGGCGGAGTTGCCTGGTGGGGAATGGCGGAGTTGCCAGGTGGGGAATGGCGGAGTTGCCATGTGGGGAATGGCGGAGTTGCCAGGGGGGGAATGGCGGAGTTGCCAGGTGGGAATGGCGGAGTTGCCAGGTGGGGAATCTCGAGCATTTGTTGCCACCCACAAAAAATCGATAGTATTTCAAAATCCAAAACGTTACATCCAAATGTTGACTTACTTTACAAATCACAACCATTTACACACTGTTTTAGTTACAAAAACAACCATAATGAGGTATTGTGTGTCATGTTTGGGTAAAAGTGACAACACTGCTGGGTTAGGAATGTCACAGATAAATAAGTAAAAGGAAGATGCCGTGGTGGGGAATGAAGAGTTGGATAAGTAAAAAGTGGGGAATTGGAGAAAAAAGGTTAAGAAGCACTGCGGCCTAAACTCTTGATGCTGATCTATTTTACCTTATTCCCTCAATTTTGGGGTGCTTGATATTTAAGCCTTTCTAATATTTTGGGGCTAAATAGATAAAATTACTAGACTGGTGCATCTCTGAAATGATATCTAAAATAATATTTCCCGAGACTCCCACAAATGTGGTAATGGTAACTGTAAAATAAATTTATATTTTGAATAGGCGATTATTGGCATAGGCTTGAATCGCGTTATAATGAAGGTAAATACCCTTTCGTGATTTTTTAAACTTATTTATACACATGTTTTGGAATAAGAAATGTTCGAATATTTTATACTGTTGCAAGATAGTCACGGAAAGATTGTTCTTGCTATACAGTTATGATAAATTATTTATTTATACCCACATTTAAGAAAAAGAAATGTATTTTATTCTGTTGCAAGATAGTCACGGAAAGATTGTTCTTAGCATACATTTATGGTACATTATATAATAATAAATTCATGTTGGACTGGGATTTGTGACGTGAGTCATAGAATATGAACCGCACCCTCGCTCAGCGTCCTTGGTACAGGTAGCGAGGGCCACAAAAAAATAGCCTTTTTATCGACTGTTGTAAAATTAGCGGTTTAACTGCGGCAGGTAAAACTGAAGTTTAACGTTCCACTCAAATTTAAAATAAATTGTAGTAAGCCAGGTTCAAAATAGCAAACATTTAGCGCTTATGTTGTATTTATGAAAATTGAGTTTGTGACTACTGATCGGTCAACAGCATCACCTGAAAATTTCTTTAGAAATACCAAGCTTACGATCCCTTGATTGTTTACCGTGACAGAAAACTTACGTAAGACAGTACTAGGAACGAAGTAGTTTACCTTATTGTTGATTTTTATATTTGAGAACAAAGAAAAACAATTGCTCGGTAGTGCCAAAAATAACCCATGGAACAGGCAAAAATATGGCAAATGCCGTTGATATTACAATATCTTATTGGAATTTAACAGATTAGATAAAAGAAAACACCGTTGTCAAACAAAGAATGATGAAATGGAAAAGATGAAAAATCTTATTGAAGGGAAAATGAGGAAATATTTATTATTTGTTGGACATAATATTTCTAAAATCCTCTTTGCAGCAACAGTCCTTGGTAAAAACGACAAACTTAAAAATAATAACTAATATTAATTACCGAGATAGTTATTGTATTTCCTGGGTTATCAATGAGGAAATTAATATTTGTAAAAATTAATCGTTGTACCTCCAGAGTAATTAACGACACAAATAATACTAATAATTGATATTAATTAACGAGAAAGTTACTGTACCTCCTGGGTAATTAACGAATCAATTAATATTAATAGTAATTAATCGCTCTACCTCCTGGGTAATTAACAGGACAATTAATAAGAATAATAATTAATGAGACAATAACTGCACCACCTGAGTGTCTTGGAACTCAACAAATATCCATATGGTGTTTAAGTATTGAAATTGCTTTCTGAAAATATTTCTAATATTGTTTTTATATCAAAGCGATTGATTTGAGACTGCAGCTCAGTATTTTAATAGAAAAAATATGCTCACCCTATTTTTGCATGGCCCTAACGTCCTACACACACAGAGCGTCTGCCTGTGTGTGTGTAGGAGCGTGTATTGATGTGTGTTCGTGAATTGATAATGAATGTATATCAATGTATGAATGTATGAATACAGCATGTCCCACAAAAACCGAACAGAGTATTCATTTTGCCGTATCAGTAATACCATCATAATTAGCAATACCTTTTCTACAGGTTGATTTTGAAGGATAATTTTGCAATAAATTAAATGCTTATGGTATTCTAATGATGGTATTACTGATACGGGAAATTGATTTACGTACATGAATTGAAAAATCAGAAAAACACTCTGAATGTATACAGTTCCGTATTGATTTACATACATGAATTGATGAAGCAGGAAAGTGCTCTGCATATATACAGTTCCGTATTGATTTATATACATGAATTGATGAAGCAGGAAATCGCTCTACACGTACATTTACAAGTTTCGTTGCCGATTCAAGGTCACTTTTAAATGGCATTTTTTGCTCTCGTTTTTTGCCCTCAGAAGCAAGCGCTGGCTTCACAGTAAATTTACAAATCGTACCCAGCGATACTAAATTTTTCATTGATTTATTTTATTTCTTTATTTTTTTACTCAAACTGCGCACGAACGAACTCGCTGAACCAGTCTAGGAGCAGACTATAAGAGATCGGAGACTTTGAGATACCAGTTTAGTCGGGCGCGAGCTGTGAAGTGTGTGTTGGATTTGGCTCTCGATCCCTTGTTGTGCCTTCGGTAATGATATAATCATAATGATGGGCGATTATTATTTATAGAATCATAATTATGGACGATAATTAACTATACAATGAAAATCATGGACGATAATTATTCACATAATCATAATTGTGGGCTATGATTATTTATGTAATCATAATTGTGGGCAATAATTATTTATTGAATGAAAATTAAAAGCGATAATTATTTATATAATCATAATTACGGACAAATGATTAACTGTGTAATCATAAATTGAGCTGAGGCCTTCATGTTGGTTGGTAATTAATCATAATTATCATTATTATGACTACATAATTAATTGTCTCATCGGAATTATGGGCGATAATTAATTAGGCAATCACAAATTGAGCTGAGGTCTTCATTTTGGGTGATAATCAATTACATAATGTCACATTGGGCTGATTATAACCATAAAAGACCTTCAGCTCAGAGTATAGAGAGTTGCGGGTAACCAAAGGAGGTCTAAAATATTGTCGCTCTGTGTTTTATTTTTGAGTGGGTGATGACAGTGGAGGTATTTGTGCGCTCTACCTCCAGCGTGAACAAACAACGGAAATATTTTTGGATATAATATTTTTGTCCGTATAATATACATTCTGAAAATATTTTTGGATGTAATATTTTTGAAAATGTTTTGAGACATAATATTTTCAGATATAATATTTTTGAAAATATTTTCAGACGTAACATTTTTGAAATATTTGTGGAAATAATATTTTTGAAAATATTTTTGGATAAAATTTTTTTGAAATTATTTTTGGATATAACATTTATTTTGGATATATTTTGGATATGTTTTGGAAATACTTTTGGATATGATATTCCTGGAAATATTTTTCGAGTGAGTATCACAGTGGGACTTTTTGTGTGTTCACCTCCAGCGAAAACAAACACAGTGAAAAATTTGAGTGCATCCGAAGAAGCGGTCCGCGTTACTGTTGATCTTTCGGAAATCGGTGCCTTCTGTTTGTTACATTCAAATTTCGGTATAAGCAACGAAGTGTGAAGTAGCTGTGACATCACGTGGCTAGCGCACAGCACATAGCGTAATACAACATCACATAGCGTAATACAACATCACATAGCGTAATACAACATCACATAGCGTAATACAACTACACATAGCGTAATACAACATCACATAGCGTAATACAACATCACATAGCGTAATACAACATCACATAGCGTAATACAACATCACATAGCGTAATGCAACATCACATAACGTAATACAACATCACATAGCGTAATACAACATCATACAGAGCAGTGTAACGAACGACGGAGTGTAAAACATGAGATAGCGTCTCATAACACAGCGTAACACAACGTTAGAGAGCGTGTTATAACGTCATGTAAGATACCACAACATCGCATAGCGGAACACAACACTAGAAAGCCGAACACAATATCACACGGCGTGACACACCGGAAATAAGAACACAATATCCCACAGCGTTACGCACCAAAAAGCATAACAACACAACATCACACAGCACAACACCATACTGATACACCCCTACCTGTAGTGTGTTGCATATCAAACAGCGTAACACACCAAAAAGAACAACACAGTATCACAAAACACAAGACCATACAGAGATACCCCTACCTGTTGTGTGTTGCATATCACACAGAGTAATGCACCGATGAGAGAGTAATGCATCCGCACCAATATTCAAAAGAATAACTACACCCGTTGTGTGTTGCAGGCAGTAAGTAGATAAGTAGATCATGTTTCGCTCGCTGAAGTTCTGGCCAAATCAATGGCTGTACTTGGCCTTCTTCGTGGCGTCAGTGGACATCATGATGACGGTGCGCAAGTTTTACTTCATCAACGTCATCTGCTCGGGTGCCTTCGCCATCATCTTTGCGGACATCTGCGTGATGGCCTACGAGTTCTTCGTGTACAAGAGGAAGTTCCTCGAGGACGTCAAGACGAAGGCGGTCCTGGTGACGGGTGAGTGGTGGGAGTGGAGGGGAGTGGTGGGTGAGGGGGGAGTGGCGAGTGAGTGGTGTGAGTGGCGGGTGAGGGGTATGAGTGGCGAGTGAGTGATCTCACGAACTTTTGAGAGCGTGTGCCCGACAGTACAGTAATGGCTTACAGGTGAAGGCCTAGCATGAAACTCTAGGTTGTGCTCTGCGCTCGTCGCAGAGTTTCCAGAATACCGAAAACCGGAAAAGACTTCCGCCTTTTTTGGCTCCTGGTGTTTGAAAGCAGCAGCACGGGCGCTTTGGAGCACAATATTGTACAGAGCAACACACCAAAAAGAATAACATAATATCATACAGCGCAACACATCAGAAATAATAACTCAATATCATCCAGCGCAACATACCAGACAGAATAACTCAATATCATCCAGCGCAACATACCAGGAAGAATAACAGAATATCATACAGCGCAACACATCAGAAATACTAACTCAATATCATCCAGCGCAAGATACCAGACAGAATAACTCAATATCATCCAGCGTAACATACCAGGAAGAATAACAGAATATCATACAGCGCAACATACCAGGAAAAATAACAGAATATCATACAGCGTAACACACCATAAAGAATAACACAATATCATACAGCGTCACACACGAGAAAGAGTAACACAATATACACAGCGTAACAAACCAGAAAGAGTAACACAATATAATATAGCTTAACTAATTGAGAACAGTTGGTAGTGATAACCTCTGTTGGCAACTCACCGTCACTTTGCGTGAACACGGAGTGGCGACTACGCCAGCTTCGTTGACTACTCCAGGTCTTGGAGGCTAGCTCTAGATGTAGGGATTCTTAACCTGAGTTCGATCGAACCCCAGGGGTTCGGTGAATCGATCCCCTGGGTTTGGCGTCGACGAGTTTGGGCACTATACAGTATTTAGTTAAATACATATGTTTTGAATTTGAAAAAAAAGCAAATTTCATTTTTCCAACTACGAAGGGTTCGATGAATTCTTGTATGTAACTTGTGGGGTTCCATACCGCCAACAAGGTTAAGAACCGCCGTTCTAGAGGCTGCAAGGAGCCTATAAATTATTTCAACTAATGGTATCATTAAATAATGGTGTAATAAAATAGAATAGAATTGCTTTACCCAAAGATAGATGAAATAAAATAGAATTGAACTTCTTCATCCAAAGATAAATGGAATAAATTGTGCAAATGTTGAATTAAATTGCGATTACGATGGACCATGCTTACCTCACACCTTTCTAAAGCTAAGGTCGCCGATAATTTTGAATATTATATGTTAAACGTCAGTCTTTAAAATTTTTAATTTTTACGATGAACAATCTCAAAAGTTTTCAATTTAAAGGAAGATAATCGTGAAAAGTTTTAATTTTTAAAATAGAAAATTGTTGAAAATTCTAGTTTCTAAGATAGGTAATCTCACAAATTTAAAATTTTTTAAGATGGAAAATCTATACAATTTATAATGTTTAAGATGGATAATTTCTAAAAATTTTACCTTTTGAGATAGATAATCTTGAAATTTTTGAATTTTCAAGTGGTAATCTCCAAATTTTTCAATGTTTAAGGAAGATAATCTCTAGAATTTTTATTCTTTAAGATTGATAAACTATTAAATTTTCAACTTTTAAGATAAATTTTCTCTAAAATATCTAATTATTAAGCTGAATAATCCCTAAAATTTTCATTGATTAATAAAGATGTTCTCTGTAATTCTTAATTTTTAAGAGAGATAATCTCTAAAATTTTTAATTTTTAAGTTAAATAATTTCTAAAATTTTTCAGACAGTCAATCTCTAAAATTTTATTATTTAAGAGAGATAATCTCTAAAATTTTCTACGCTAGATGACCTCTACAATTTTAAATTGTCTAAAATAATGTTTAAATACTGTCTAATGTCTCACTTGTTTAAATAATGTCTAAAATTTCATGATAGATAATCTCGAAAAATATTAATGAGCTAATCTCTAAAATACTGAATTTTTACGATAGATAATACCAAAAACTTTTAAAATCGATTATCTCTAAAATTTCGAATTATTGGGATTGTTAATATGCAAAATTTAAAATTTTCAAGATTTTCTACATATTTTTCCTGCCCCACAGGATGTGGCTCAGGCATCGGTTTTCAGGTCGCTCAAAGGCTGGCAAAAATGGGATATTTGGTGAGTTGGTTGGTGTGGTGGTGTGTGGTGGTGCAGTGTGTGGTGGTGCAGTGTGTGGTGGTGCACTGTGTGGTGGTGCACTGTGTGGTGGTGCACTGTGTGGTGGGGCAGTGTGTGGTGGTGCACTGTGTGGTGGTGCACTGTGTGGTGGTGCACTGTGTGGTGGTGCACTGTGTGGTGGTGCACTGTGTGGTGGTGCACTGTGTGGTGGTGCACTGTGTGGTGGTGCACTGTGTGGTGGGGCAGTGTGTGACGTAATCGTATTTTCACTTTAAACATGTTGAAAAGCCAGAGGTGTGACCTGTTCTAAAGGGTCCAAATCGGATGTAAAAAGTATTCTCTGTAAGAGACACTGAAGTCCATCGAGACGCATTACGTCGCTTATAATTATGTAGAACACTTGGTGCGATGGTGAAATATGATGAGGAATGGTGAAGGTAGGTGTGTGTAGACGTGACGGTGGTGAGAGCAGGTGTGTGTGGATAGACGTAGAGATGGCGAAAAGAAAGAAATAAATAAATAAAGAAAAAATTAAAAAACTTTTTTTTCCAAAAAAGTCTATACATGAAATGAACTACAACACATTGGTTTTTAAAAATTTCTTTATATAAAGGTCTTTAATTAAATTTGAGGGATGTAGACGTAGGAATGACGAGGTATAAAACAATTTAAAAAATTTAAAACAATCTATATACCTTAAGTGATACAGAGGTAGATTGTTTCTTAAGTCTAGTACAACGGTCACATTTGAGTATAGCTACCTGTGGGTTCGAATAAGTTCAGCGACTTCTAGGGCATCCTACAATCAACGTTATTCTATGGTGTACAATAATGTTTAACCGAATTCACTTAACCTAGTTACGCATTAGAGTGCTTAATGAATTACTTAATTCGATATTGTGTTGTTGATTTTTTAGAGCGAAAACCAAATTGTTTATCATAGAGAAAGAATTTTTGTTCGAAATAAGAATATGCTTTTTATACACATTTTTCTCTGATACTTTGCTAATAATTGGTAGCACTGAGATAGGTCTAAAATTGTTTACACAGGTTTTTCACCGCTTTTAAAAATAGGGGTTCCTCTAGCAACTTTGAGAGAGTTCGGGAATGTGCCTAGGAAGAAAGACTGGTTAATAATATTCGATATGAGCGGGACTAAAATATCAGCCATAACTTTAAGTCCTTTAGTCAAAAACGTTTTTAACCCACTCGATTTATTTTTCAGGTTGTTTATGCACGCAATTACATCGGAAGAGTTGGTAGGCGTAAAGAAATAAGAGTTGTGTTCACGAGTATGATCCATGTATTCCAAGTGATCAGTAGGTTCATTTGGAATACCATCAGCTATAGTTTTCTCTACGTTTACGAAGAAATTGTTCACAAGATTAGCAACATCTTTCTTCTTCATTTCTTAGTATTCTACATAATTTTGAACAACAGATTCAATTTTTTCTTATCGGCGTTATTCGGTATATAGCATGAATCAAGTAGGCGCCAAGTCTTCTTAATGTTAGCTTTAAATTGAGTAAACTTGAGCGTAAAGTCTTTTTTTTATGCCCTTATCTGGTTTGTCACATAGTTTCTGAATCTGTTATATATTTCTCTAGATGTCCGCCCTAACGCAAAGGAGGGCTAGGTCAGAATGACGTAGGAATGACGAAGGACGGTCTAACTACCCCAACTCCCTGCCCAGGTGTACGCAGGGGTGCACAACATCGGCTGTGAAGGAGCGAAGACCCTCCAGAAGGCGGCCAACACCGTCGTCGTGAGCCTGGACGTGACGGACCAGACCAGCATTGACGCGGCCGTCGCCTTCGTTAAGGCGGACCTCAAGAAACGGGGAGGTCAGTGGGCCATTAGTTCATGATGGATTTAATTAATTATTTGGTTAATTTAATCAGTTGTTTATAATCAATTTAGTAACGTAAATGAAATCGTTCATGTAAAGAGAAGAGGAGGTCAGTCAGCCATTACTTTATTTAGTTAATTATTTGGTTAATTTAATCCATTGGCTTAAAACCAATTAGCAAGGTATTTTCGATCGTTTAACTCAAGAAAAGAGGAGGTCAGGGTGCCATTAGTTAATGATTTTAATTGAATAAACTTATTTAATGACGTAAAAGAAGTACCATAGTTAATAATTATTAATTTGATTATTAATTGAAGATACTGATTTAGTAACGTAGAAGAAGTCATTTATCTCAAGATTAGAGAAGGTGAATGGCCATTTGAAAAAATTTACAGGCCAGATGAAATAATGATCTTGTAATGGGCAAGAGTAACTGACGATGACAGACATTATGATGGAGGCTATGAATATAAATAGAACTATTTACATACTTTGTAAGGGGCCAGAGTGACTGACGATGACAGACGTTATGATAGAGGCTATGAACATAAATTACGCTGCTCTTATGGAACACTTGAAGAGCTAAAGTAGCATTTTTAATTGGGCTCCGTCAGTAGATTTATGTAACGTCTTGACAATTTTGTAGACGCTAGTCAACTATTTAAATATTCGTCTGCAGCGGGAAAAGTGAACCAGCTTTAATCCTATTTCAGTGTCTGGTGACCGACGATTTTTAAAACACAGGATAGTTCAACCTGATGCATCGACCAAAGAGAATAGAATTCGGTTTGGGTGAATCTTGATTTTGAAAATCGTGTGAAAGATTTCTCTTAGAGGGGATTTGAGCCTCTCATTGTTGAATGTGAGTACAGTACTATTTGTTGCAAAGCTTTTGCTCTTTTTCAACATCTACTCGTCTCTTGGCAGGGAGTGAGTAACTCATTGTAGTGTCAAGTGTTGTGCTACGATTTCAAATCTCGCGATGCTATTTCTCATTATTTTCCGTTTTTCTTCTCATTACTTGACTCACGATGATCTTTTAGTAATTGATTCAATCATTCATTTTCGTTGCTACTACTGGTAAGGAACGAGAAATATGTTACATTGTTACAATTAAAAATTCAATGCTCTGGATCAATCTGTCTAATGAGTTTTTTGATGCTCGTGTGAGAAACTTTTTTAAGGCTTTGCTATCAGAACACAACAATTATTCTTTTCATCAACAATCATTCGCTAAAGGTCAGTTTCATCATTGAACATTTCATGGTTCACATCTCCCTACCCTGTCTTTTTTTTCGTCGGAGCATGCATGTTTTTCGCAACCCAAGTGATTCAATTACTTGGGTGGCGGAAAACATGCATGCAGGCAGCGAAAAAGTAAGACTGGGGAAACATCACTTCTTCAAGTCAGGTCTTCCATTTCTTTCTTCCTAGTTACACTGAAAAATGAGGACACGATGGAAACAAGTTTTTCAATGCTAAAAATTTCTTTCGATTGCGCAGATTCATGTCTCAAGCCTGGTGAATGGAAATCATAAATAGTGAGTGACATCATACCTTAGGAATAACGTAGTTTTGGCTTCAATTTACAAGTGTGAAGCTTAGGTTGGACTTCTTTCACTTCTTTTCAGCTCCAACCAACTTTTGTGAACCGTGTTAGGCAACTTAGAAAATCTTGTCAACTCACCGAATGGATTAAACTTCTTTTCAGTTCCAGCTAATTTTTACGGATCGTGGGACCTGGAAAGTGCAAAATTGTGTCAACTCACCAATTGTCAGCCCCCATATGCACTATTTTAAAGCTAAAACCAGCTTTTGTGGATCATATAACCTGTAAAGTAACTCTCTCCCTCGACAAGACCGCACATTCTGGAGCCTGGTGAACAACGACGGAGGCCTTTTCAACTCAAACTCACGCATGGGAAACGAGTAAAAGCTGATCAGACACAATTTCTCTTCTGGAAAACGAATTAAGTTCTCTTGAGCACCGACCCACCGAAGCGAAAACGTGGGACCTAAAACGTTTCATCAATTTTTTAATTCTGAAGTTGTTTCTAATTCTCCAGACCGCACAGACTGACAACGGGGAAGTGAGACCTGAAACGTTTCACCAATTTTTTTGTTTTATCCTCTCATGACCAAATCGCACATTGAATTTTTATTCATTCTTGCCTTTCATAACCAGACCGCACACTCTGGAGCCTGGTGAACAACGCGGGAGTAGCAATATATTGCAACGTGGAGTCTGCATCTTTGGACCACTACCAGAAGCTGATGGACGTGAACGCCTTCGGTGTGGTGAGGATGTGCAAGAGCTTCCTGCCGCTGCTGCGGGCCGCTGGCGAAGGCAGGATAGTGAACATCAGCTCCTTGTCGGGTGAGTGTAATATTTATGTCATAAATTCCCAATGGGGTCCAGATCTGGAGACTGTGGGGGCCAATTTAATATTCTTTGAAATTCTGTGCTAAGTCAAGCACATTTTCCAAGAGGAGAAGTGAAAATATTTTTTTTTTAATTGAAATTGATTGTGAGTGGTAATATATTACGGAAACGAGCTCCCATCTTATGGAAGTGAAAAATGAACAAATCTCCAACCTTACCAATAGGAGTAATGCAGCCCTGAAATATTCCTTAACTATCAGCAAAATAAATCTTAATTGATCAAGGAATTGCAAACAATCTTTCGAGGTCATTTTGTTGCTGCTATCTTACATCTAAGGGATGTCAGCAAAAACAACTCTAACACTTTGCAGTGCCTCCAAAATAAAAAAAATTAAAATTAATGTTCTACACCCCCTCCAAAAAACTTTTTAATGCTTTTACACCGCTTCTAAATGCTCACATGGTGGGGTGATTCAAAATCTATTTCTTCCAGAGGCTCTCGCCACATATTCATTCTTCCATCACTGTAGAAGGAGGTGGAAGTTGACTGATTGGGTGACAGAACAAACTTTAAAGCCTGTCTCTGGGAAAACAACAAAATTGGTAAATCTATAAATTGACTGATCAAACAAAATTCTGTGTCGGACAACATAACACACTTCAAGGTCTCAACAGCTAAGTCTAGATGTTTAAAGAAAAAAAATCAAAATTGGCTGATTAAATAATTGAGTGATCAACAAAATTTGCTGATTAGACAACTTGACACATTTCAAGGCCTCTAAAGTCTAGATGTCTCTAGGAAAACAACAAAATTGTCTGATCGGACAAGACAATACACTTCAAGGCCTCTACAGTTCCGTCTAGATTCCCCCAAAGACAACAAAAAACCTGTTTTGCTGTTTTTGCTGACTCGAATGGTTTCTTGGTGGACCTGCTCCTGCCTAACTTCTGTTCCTCCAGCTCATGACTACAGTCCTGAGCTGAAGCTGTTTTTTATTCATGTTAGCCTTTATTTATTCTAAAATACTGGGCAGGTACCAGCTGTGTCGATGCACGCAGACACTCCTACCTCTTCTTCAAAGTTCTTCGGCTTTTATCATGAAAAAATTATACATTTACAAAGAGATGTTCTAGCTTCACTGTCTTGCGTCTAACGTGAAATTCTTCTGATAATAAATGTCATGCCTGTCACCTTCGCTGTACAGATCTACAGAGTCAACATTCTACTTTGATCATAACATATTTTCATATGTTAAATGTTTTATTCTGTGTGTTTATGTAATGTTATGATTACGTATGTTATTTGTTTTAGATGTAATGTTCATACATTTTCTATATATTTTATTTGATGTATGCTTATTTGTTTTCATTTTTTGACTAAATCAAATTAACTAAGGACATTAATCGCTCATAAAATGGGCATAACAATACATAGACACTTTAAAACGCTACACCAAGTTTCAATAACTAGAAGTGCGCAACACCAAGTTTCAATAACTAGAAGTACGCTACACCAAGTTTCAATAACTAGAAGTGCGCTACACCAAGTTTCA
>JACJUY010005609.1:40934-57899 GCA_014220935.1 Platorchestia sp. MABIK | reverse complement strand
GTATCAGCGTGTGCCCGGGTGTATCAGCGTGTGCCCGGGTGTATCAGCGTGTGCCCGGGTGTATCAGCGTGTGCCCGGGTGTATCAGTGTGTGCCCGGATGTTTCAGCGTGTGCCTGGGTCTGGACGAACATTCTACCGAGCTGTCATGAACTTGCTGCCTGCCAATGGTAATTAACAACTTGTTCGTTTTGTTTATTTCCTCCAGAGTGGACCTCTTCAGAGCATTTAGATGTTAATGCGGTCAGGCCACCATAGATGTAAGTCTCATAGCTCGTAAGGTTGTGTACGTTTGTTCTATAAAAGGAAAATAAAATTTGAACTATGTGAAATAGTTTCCCATGATGTTGATAGTGTTAGAGTTCATTAGCTGTAAAAATATTCTCATGTTACAGTTAAAACAAAATTTTCAAGATAGGATTCTCCTACACCAATGTGGTTTTATTACACTAGAAGATATCCTCGCACCATGTTTCTGCTTGGCTAAGCCTGAGTGGCTATTTACGGCTTATCCAAAACAGTTTCAAGTCTATGGGTCGCGAGCGACGCCTGAATCGCTGCTTGTACAGAAGCTTCACCAGTTCCAATGGCTCACGAAGAAGGTCGTCAGGTCTTTTCGCAGACCTCCTTCGGCAGAATCGTCCAGCCCACGGAGCGCAACCTCAGGGATAATTTCGACTTATCCTACCAGAATTTAGACTCGCTAAACACCAAGATTCTGAAGAGTCAAGGTGAGGAACTAACGCTAGACTTTGTTGAGGTAACAAAGTGCTCCCTTCGTTCCATGGGGTCTGATCACAAAAGCATCTTCTGCGTAATCAAGAACCACCTTTGTAATGCTGGCGCTTTGCAAGAAGCGGGAGAGGTTCAAGTTTGGTTTAATGAGAGTTCTCGCACGGCAATGCTCGCAGCCAACACTCTTCACACGTGGGAAGTGGAATTTTCTACAGCTTTATCAGTGATTTTGTATAACATGTCAATTCACTCCCACCGTTCGCGATTGTCCGATTCTGAGCGAAGGGGAATGGAAGAACATTGAAGAAGGCTGAATTGACAAAAAAATGCTCAAGCTGAGTTTGATAAATTGGACACCTCCGAGAAAATGTTGGAACTCGAGCTACAGAAAGAAAATCAAAACATAGAAGAACGAAAGAAGACGATGCTGAGAGAGAAGCAAGTTGCAGAAATTATTTGCGAATTCGAGTGTGACGAGTCCAACGTTGAAGTGAGAAGTTACCTGGGGGCGAGAGAAGGTCGTATCAGAAGTATTCAGTCGTGGCTCAACAGTGCTGAACCACAGCACACCCTTGTCGACAGGGGAGGAGAGATCACAGCGAGGAGAGGAGAGGGAAGTCGCGAGCACCTCCGGAGACCACGCGCTGAGGAAGCTCTGGTATCACAGGCTGGCTCTCCGTCCTTGCTCTCTACACCCCATCTTCCCGAACCAACGACAAGATATCTTCTTATCTCAGACTTGAAGAAACCGCCAGGTAATCCTTTCGACGGGCAATGTCGCAAGTTCCACCGTTGGCTGAAAACGCTGCAGCATAGAATAGAACCATTAAAATTGCACCCATTAGACGAAATTGAAATTCTCGAGCCTCACTCTCCCCGGCTCGGACCCGCATAGGCTCATACAGACCTTTGGATCGACGGTGAGTGAGGACACGAGCAGCGCTCCGAAAACAATATACAGAGAACTGACTCGTAGATTTGGTTCCGAGGTTGAAATTGCCATGAGCCTGTACGCTCAACTTCAGAATTTTCCCGTCATCAGGGGAATTGAGTGCGATATGATAGTAGCGAGCAAGTTGAGACAATCATCCGATCTGTGTTCCACAAATATCCAACTATATGAGCACGACGCCGGACCTTATTATTCTCAACTACTCACTAGGATTGGCGCCTATTCGCTAGTATTTGCCAGAGTTCAAAGATAACGCGTGGCGGAGACATAAGGCGCAAATTTCACAGGGCGGTTCTAGTGTACCATTCGCTATGTTCGTAAATTTCTTGAGTGATAAGTCGTGCACTTTGTGCGACGACTTGAAAGCCAGTTCTGTAATTAATGTCAACCAGGGCAATAAGAAACCTCTTTCTCGTCGGCCTGATTATACTTCGCTGCTCACAAACGCGTCTCATTCTCGCATTGACTCGGAAACTACACCTGCACCGCAAAACTCTTCGACCGCTTTTAAGTGCGCGTTGCACAAAAGCAACACGCATGACCTCAACAGCTGCACCATGTTCAAACGTGCAGACCCGAGCATGATGAATTGCTGATATGCAATTTCAACTTAGGCTTCCGTTGTTTAGGAGATCATTTCGCTGTGTGGGGCAGTGAAAACCACTGCACAATTTTGCATGCCAGTTAACAGAAGAATTTAAATACAAAGAGAAAATTTATCCAGGAAAAAACTTGTGTCCAATCAAACTTTGTGCGACCTACGACGGTGTTGGGCTCGAAGCAATCAAGCAAGTTGTGTACTTCGATTTGTGGTGACGTTCGCGGACGAAGCTGCGGGAAGACTCTGCTGGTCGATATTATTCTTCCCGGGCATATGACCAAATTGCGGACCTACGCGATCCTCGACGATCAATTCGACCAGAGTTTTGCGACTTCCAAACTGTTTGATTTTTTCGGAGCATATTGGCCGGTGGAATCCTATTCAATAGTGACGTCCAGAACGTCGAGCACTCAAGATAGACGAGTAGTCTCTGGGCTCATCATCCAGGCCGTCGAGAGCTAAGAGACTTTCCCTTCACCTGACTTCTTTGGAAATAACATGATTCCAGACACCAGGCATGAGGTCGCTACACGACAGATTTGTAGAGCCAAGCATTCTACACTGTCTGAGTATGCAGAACATTTCTGTGAAGAAGATCGTGCAGCGGAGGTCACTATTTTAATTGGAAGAGACGGAGGAGACCTCATGGCAGCAAGTACAGAACAAGTAAAGGCCCCGTTTGTTTACTGCACTCCTCTGGGATCTGCCATGGTTGGGTCAATCTGTCCCGAGAGGTGCAGGAATGAACGTGGAAAATTCACAACGCTGAAAACAAGCATCGAATGCAATGAGCAATTCAGGCCTCAGAGGAGCTTCGTTCCGATGATACTAGAAAATGTGTTCACGCGACAAACCAACGATGAACAACGGGGGCTGTCAGTAGACTATAAAAAGTGTTCACGCGACAAACCAACGACGAACAACGGGGGCTGTCAGTAGACTATAAAAAAATACCCAAGTATTATTCACAACAATATCGAAGTGACAGAAACGGTAACATCGAGACACCATTGCCTTTTCGACGCGAAGATGAAGAACTGCCTGATAACAGAGCAGCTGTCTATCGTCGCGAGATAACCACTCTGCAGCGCTTGAAAAAGGAGCCGGAAAAGTTGAAGCAATGCCTAGAGTCGATGCGGGCCACTATCGAATCTCGCCATGTCTAGAGAGTCCAAGGCGATGCAGTAGAAACGAAAGGTAAAGTATGGTTTCTAACAGTGTTTCCGGTTACTCATCCAAAAAGGGGCAAAGTTCACCTTGTTTTCGACAGCGCAGCCACCTTTGGTGGGGTCAGCTTAAATTCGGTACTACTGCCGGGTCCGGACCAAAATAACTGCCTGAGGGGAGTTCTTGCTAGGTTCAGGGAGGGGGAAACTGGGTTCGTTGCAGATGTTCAATCGATGTTTCACTCCTTCTGTGGTTCCCGCTCATAGAGATTACATGGGGTTCTTTGGGTTTGATGATAATGATCTTAGCAAGGAATTGGTGCAGTACCGATCCAGAGTACATATTTCTGGTAATTGTTGTAGCCCTGCAATAGCAACCATTTGTCTTCGTAAAGCAGTCGATTTCAATTCAGAGCGTAGTGAATCACTGAATTACCTGCCCAGCACCTATCTGCCACAGGCTCGGCGATATGTCAGCAAAAACTTTTACGTGGGCAATGTACTAGGAGCTGTGTCTTCTGTACGGGAAGCTGTGGGAGTTCTGTCAGTGTCTAGAAGTATTTTATGGTAGTTTAAAATACGGTTGCACACAACGGTTTCCAATGACAATACCGTAATGGAAGCACTTCCAGAGTCAGAGAGAGCAAAGTATTTTTCTGAGTTAAATTTCAACGATTGTGCGGTTCAAAGAACCCTTGGAGTGGCTTGGTGTGTTGGGAACGATGAGTTTTTGATTAAGACCCACATCGAAAAAAATTCATTCACACGGAGAGGTACTTTGTCGATAATCAATTCACTTCGACCCATTAGGCTTTGTATCCCCAGTTTTCCTGGGGGGGTAGATTGATTTTCCCATGTATTCTATTTGAAAAAAGCGAGCAGGTTCTCGGCTGGGATGATGCGTTACCGACGGTGTACCTAGAGAATTGGAACCGCTGTTTGAAAACGTTGGAGGACTTGGACACAGTGTCCTTACCGAGAATTTCACTCCTAGCGGGTTTGGCAGAAATAATAGCGTAGAGCTTTTTGTGCTCTCCGATGAATCCAAAGATGCTATCGACCTTGCCATGTACCCAAAATTCATTAACTGTAGTAGTAAGGTGTCGGTTGCCTTTGCTAAGGGAGAAAGTAAAGTTCCCCTCGAGGAGCAACTTCCATTCCTAGAATAGAGATTTGCGCGTCCGTGGACGCCGCAGAGGCCAGTCAGTAACTAATTTCTGAACTCTTAGTACCTGTAAAAAATGTGCACTTTTTTTACCGATGGCAGAGAAGTAATTGGTTATCTGACGAATAAAACGAAAAGATTTTCTCGGTACGTTGAAAGAAGGATGGAAATAATTCATTACATTTGTCGGCCTAAGCAATGGTTCAACGAGTATATCAGCAGCCAGGACAACCCCGCCGATATAGCCACTCGTCCCCACACCCCCACGGAACTTCACAGGGCCATCCTCCATTTAGTAACTCGGCTGAGAAGTCTCTTATCGATGATGTTCATGATCTACCCGAGGAAATGAAAGAGAACACCGTTCTGTGTTCCTCTGTGCGGTTACAAGAGTCGGTTTTCGAAAAAGTTGCTGACTCGCAAGAGTTCATGGATGCGTATCATTTCAGTAGTACGCCTAATTCAATTTGTGAGATGCTTGCTGGACCGTGTGAGGCAGAGACTTGGTGTGTGCCTCGCTGAGCGGTGCCCGCAGCCTAACTTTCCGACTTGCGTGTTTACACTCGTTTCAGACGTACGAAAGAGATACTATTTTGAATATTTTGAAGCAGCGCTTAAGAGTATGGATTTACCCATCAAACATTAGTTGTCATATTCTCCCTTCATTGATAAGCACGATGTTTTAAGAGTAGGCGGGAGACTATCTAGAAGCGAACTGCCCGTAGAAATGAAGCATCCAATGATTCTCCCCAAAAACCATCGTATTACCGAAATATTCATTAATTATCATCATGATGCGACGAAACACCAAGGGCGTCACGTTACGCTGGGTGCCATCCGTAGTGCGGGGTTCTTCATTGAAAGTGGTAACAGACGTGTCAGGCAATTTATTAACAAATGCTTCAGTTGCAGAAGATTGAGAGCAGCGTGCCAGACACAGATTTTGGCAGAATTATCAATTGACAGAATCACTACCACACCTCCGTTCGTAAACGCCGGGTGCGATGTGATGGGCCACTGGATGATGAGGGAGGATCATACCAGACGCAATTGCACCCTGAAAAAGGCTTGCGCTCTCGTATTTACATGTTTGAGTAATAGAGCCGTACACATGGAATTGTTAACTGCGATGGACACCAATTCATTTATAAACGCATTTCGAAAATTTGTTGCGCTCAGAGGACCTTGTATACTGCTCCGCTCAGATCAGGGACGAAATTTCATCGGTGCCATGAATCAAGCTGATGAATCTCAGAGCCCGGCAGTCTGCGACAAGTAAGCTACGCTCGGCTGCAGGTGGGAGATGAATTCCCCCACGCGTCGCATTTTGGAGGGGCGATCGAAAGAAAAATCGGCCAGATTAGACGAGCCCTCGATTTCGCCATCTTGCAGCTTGGAAAGAGAACCCTAACAGGAGACGAGTTGCACACTCTACTTTCCGAAGCTATGGCGATAGTAAATTCGACACCCTTGTGGCCAGTGTCGGATGACTCAAATAATCCCGTTCCTCTTTCACCTTCTATGCTCCTCACCATGAAAGAGTGTATTTGTTTGAACGACGACTTCACGGATTCTGACCTAGAGTCGTGCGGCGCCAAACAATGGCGTTGAGTTCAATACCTCGCCGATCAGTTCTGAGTCAGATATAAGCGCGACTACATGAGCGACCTACTGCAACGTCAGAAGTGGAAAATCCCGTCGCGCAATTTCCATTAATAACTTGTTCGTTTTGTTTATTTCCTCTAGAGTATACCTTTTCAGAGCATTTAGATTTTAATGCGGTCAGGCCACCATAGATGTAAGTTTCATAGCTCGTAAGGTTGTGTGCGCTTGTTCGATGAAAGAAAAAGAAAATTTGAACTATGTGAAATAGTATCTCATGATGTTGAAAGTGTTGGAGTTCATAAGCTGTAAAAATGTTCTCTTGTTACAGTTAAAACAAAATTTTCAAGGGAAGATTCTCCTACACCAACGTTCTTTTATTACACTAGAAGATATCCTCGCACCATGCTTCTGCTTGGCTAAGCCTGAGTGGCTATTTACGGCTTGTCCAAGACAACAGGCTATAATTAAGCTGAATCTGTGAAATTTTTTAACGAAAGATTCGTGAGATCAAAAATGGATTCCCCAATTCCAATTTCACTATCAATGCGATTTAAAACAGCTTCTGGTAGATGTTCAAACAGTTACGGGAGGGACAGCGAATCTACAAGACAGTACGAGAAGCTCTTGATCGATTAAGGATTTTCTTTAAAAAATGCTGCTGCATTAGGAATACACTGACCTAGTCCGTAATATCGTAATATGGTAGGTGAAACATTATTTCCCAACTCAACTATTATTGGATTTTGGTAAGCATTCATGCACTATCAGGTTTATCGCTATCTTGGTGGATAATCTCTTTCCTTATTCATCAACGACATCCGCAATTTCCTGTGAAGCTATTTTAACGTGTCTTAGCTGTTGACAAAAACTTCATCTGTTATTGTTTAATTGTGGCCAAAGAGTTCTAGAAGAGAGTTTCCATCGATGCCATTGATAATGTGACAGATACAATAGATTTTGAGATGCTGTATACGTTTTACTTTGCAGCTCAGCCACTACTTTTGCACTCAATTTTGTAGTACAGACTCTCAATAATAATCTCTAGTAATGGTCCATTAAAAAAAAAAAAATCTGCAAAAAGGTTACGAAATCGCAATGAGACACAGCAATTTACACACTGTTTGTGATTGTTTTCTGAAAAATCGTACACAATCCATTTCCCTGCCTCTGAAATGTTACAAGCAAAGGATGATAATTTTTTAGTTAACACAAGAATTTCTACTTTCTTCCCTGGTTGCAATATCCGTATTTTCAGCAACATGAGCTTACAATACCAACGAACAAGCAGATTCAGGCTTCCTTCCCTCGATTCATTTACTTTTTGGTTGAAGTCATCATTTTTGAAATGAATCAAAAGCATCCAAATGTTTTATGAATTATCTCAATGCTGAGCTTAGGATATTCCCCTCCGATATTCCAATGAGTAAAACAGGTAGTATATGTGCTTCGTAATTGGACGATCAAATTTATTGTCAAAATTAAATGTTAAATTGGTAACTGACTGTGCAATCTGATAGAAATAAAATATTTCATGAACAAGGTGCAAATTAAATATGATTTTGAACATTAAATTTGTTCAAACCTCTGTAAGGCTGTCATTTTGTTTAATGAGCAAATTCATATTTTCGAATTTTTAATTTAGTTGAGTCATTGCATCCAATACGCATACGGTTGTGTACAAATAAGCTCCGACACAGATGAAATACCATTATTACAGTATTTATCGTTCATCATTTCGTAAAAAAAACAGGTAAAAGATAGAATGACTAGTACATGCAGTTTGAAATAGGACCGGCCATTGCTGGATATCTAGCTTCTTTGGCATAAGTATCACGAAAGGTAATCCTATTTCTACCACTACTTTGTCATAGGTACCACACACGAACACCTTGGAACACAAATCACCATCTGTCAAACTGTTAATTTTTGCGATTCTGCGTTTCATACAGCCAATATGTTTCGATGGGGTTGACGTTTAGAGAATTCCCAAGGCAAACTATAGTCGGAGCCTATTTTTGAAGAGTTTGAGCATTGTTCAAGAAGTGTGATATGGACCCAGATCCTATTGAAAATTTTTTTTTTCTCTAGAGGAAGTCTTTCTTTATCATGGGAAATGAGTCACCTGGATTACCTTGTATATGGTGCTGTTCGTTTTTCCCTTCACGTGAACAAGCCGATCTGAGAATTTTACTTTAAAACAACCATAAATGGCTTCTTAGGTGGGTACTTGGCCGCCTGTTGAATGTGTCCTGGCCGAAATGACTCACTTTTGCTTCATCTTATTATCATTGACCGGTACCCATACGTTTCGAAATGCTAATCGTCTGCAATATTACATTTTTCCTGTCAACCGCCTTCCATCCAGGTGACTTCCGTTCCCGTTTTGGTTTCATAACCGGCGTCAACAACTGTTTACGTAACGGTTTCCTAATAAATCTTCCCGCTTTAATTAGGCTCTACCGAACGGTTTAATATGTAAATATTGACACCAACTGAAAATAAATCACACTGGATGCCTTTACTCATTAACTTGATAATGATCCCTTCACGCTTTTTTTGACTAGAAATATGTCATCGAGAGGTGTTGCCTGTCGTTTTTTATTCCACCTCAATTTGTCACAAAGATGAATGTTCACCAGAGTCTCCTTCTCTGACCAAGTCAGTGGTTTGCTTTAGTTGTAATTTTATCAGGAACTTAAAATGGAAAAAACTCAAAGGAAATTAATCATCTTTACAAAGAAAACGTTTCGGAGTCCAGCTCCATCATCAGTTGAATTAACTAATCATTATGTCTTTGGAATAAAAAAATCAAACTAAAGCGCGCGGTATGCAATTCTGCATTTGCGAGGAGGCTGTAAAAAATTCACGAATTTTTTTTTAATTGTTTCAGTATACGAAGCATTTAAGGAACATAAACGTAATTTTTAATTTCTTAAGAATAACATCAGTAAGACGGTATCCTTCCGGATGACTTCTACAGCCTTCTTGAAACGCAGAATTGACTGCCGCACCCTGACCAATGAATGGTATGAATGAAATGGATTCTAGTTAAATGAATTAAGTACAATGAATGAAAGAAGAGTTGCTGCCACCAGAAACAGTAGTCTCGATTTTTATGATAATGAATGAGATGAAATTCGACTTGGACTTTACTGGGTGACGTTAGCGCGCAAGCGGTAGCCTTCACGTGCACCCCTACCTCGTATATTAACCTTCTATGGTAGCGTTGCCCGAGTTTCGAGGCACATGTTTCTATTACTGGTGGTTCTTCATAGGGAAAGGGTAAGCATAGGGCGCGACTGATATTCGTTAAAATATGTGTGGGCGGCAAATACGAAATGGAGGACGAGGACACGCAGACGGAGACTCAACAACCGTATTGACTTAACAATCACTTCGATCTCAGAAGGCTTTGGCCTTACAACATTTGGTACTAAACTCAAGCTCTGACCGTCAAAGTGAAACCCGATCTATGGAAGATTTATGAGCCCACAATCAAACGAACCCGGAACACAAACCCACCATACGGCACCAGTCCGTCTCAATCCAACCAGTCAACCCTGACTTTAGATTTTGCTCCTCCGTCACTATGGGGTGGAACAATTTCAGAGTCCGCACTCTCGCTCAGGACTTATTAAAATGACCTAGCAGTCTCGCCCCTTGACCGCTTCCTATCACCGCCCGACGTGAAGTGATTCCTCAATGATCTTCTCATACTCATAGACTCAGCCAGGATAACATCATGACAACACAGGGGAGTGGGTTTTAGGCGGAGGGGAGGGGAAGTATATTTTGTGGGTGCTCTGGCTTTCTCCGGTCATGGTGAATTAAGCAAGCCCGACGAACATGGACGATATGTGGTTTCCTTCTTAAAGACATTTATGATTGCGGGTTATAGCTCGTTTCTCAGGCGGTCTTACCGAGCGGATGGACGAGCATGCGGTTAGTTTTTTACAACGTCTTCGTAAAATCTAAAATCAAAGACTATATTACATAACAGCATTTATAATTTTATGACATCAGCATAAAATAGAGCTCTCCTCTGGCTCTTACTTGCAACGCACCGTGAGACTGAAATCGAATAAACTGATTTTATTCAGGTAGGTATTGAAATATATCATGATAAGAAAAACAAAATGTGTCAAAAGAAACACAAAAAAGCACGAAACATGAGTATAAAATAAAATTGAGTAGGAAAGGTAGAGGCTTATATTTCCTATGTGCAAAGGGTATAAACAGTTCCTATTGTTTAGATCAAGGTTTCGCTTCAAAATTGGTTATGACTCTAAAATCCTAAGGTCATAAGGAAAAGAAGCTGAGTTTAAAATTTTAAATCGGCCAGAGAAATAGGTACATTACATTCTTCAGTATGAGTTCGCGCTGCAGAATGCGATGGGTGTGATAGCTGATTCTAAGAACGGAAGCTTCTACCCCAACGCTCTGCCACTCTGATTCAGAAATGACGTGACATTATATCGACGACGTACGACGATGTGCACTGCCCACAACTATAAGAGTGAACCAAAGAGGTTCGCACAGATCAATGGGAAGCGTATCTTTTTACCGGAAAAAGGAAGCAACCTTAAAATTATTAACAAGAGTAACGTGTAAATGAGAGTTTTGGAAATATTTTGCTCACAGTAACTTCAGTCCACGTGACACCTTCTTAGATGGTGTCCCAGTATAAATGGTCTTTATTGTTTTCTTCAACAGCTTGTGACGCGTATTAATTCGAGAGAAACTTCCTGATTTGCGAATTAGTGATACCCAGTAGAAATCCATCAGCAGCAAAATATGTACGAGAAATTTAAATTCACATTTGACATTTTTGAATGTTGAACATACTTTGTAACCCTTATTGATCAGAGTTTGAACACGATTAATTTTGAAACATGAGCAAAACTGAAGAAACTGGAACCATGTGAAAAGGGGCTTTCGATGCATTTTAATCTGAAATTGATCTTTGTCCCATGTCACGAGAAAGTCAAGGCAGGAAAAAGTACTGTTGTTTTCCACTTCCACGGTCAACTAAATTGATTTCTGCTTAGGATTAAGGTCGTTTAAACACTGTCCCACGTGTGGCGGATGGTCGAATAGAACGAAAGTGAAGCCCATGTACCGATTGCAGGAGGACATTTCTCAAACCATTTCGCTTCATGTAACGCATAAAAATGTTGGCAAGTGATGTTCCTAATGAATATTTTATGGCCAAGCAGTCGATTTGTTTGTAAAGTACGCCTGTAAAATTAAAGAATGAGTACATTTCTGATAATTATGGCAAAGTTTTGAACAACTTCTTAATTAAACCCAGAAATTTTGAGTTAAGTTTTAAACCAAAAAAGAATTGAATCAATATAATGAATATTAAACTACGAGAAACATCACTGTGGTGATAGCAAGTCCAAAGTTTGCCGTTGCACAGCTGTCTGAGATTTAGGCCCAAAGTTCTAAGGTCTGAGTTCGAGTTCATTTTTGATGCGAGTGATATTGCGTATTTAACTTTGAAGTGACCGTGAATTAAGTGGTGGCTGATATTAAAATTACTCTCCACCTCTTGCAAGTATTTTTTATTCGGAAGCTATATCGACCTAAGTGGTATTGCTATGTGCTGTTTACCGATTGGAAATTAAAACTAGAAACTATAATTGGCATGTGAGCTATTCCTTTTCCACTAATGATTGTGTGGGGAAAGCTGAAAAGACCATCACAGACCAAAAATTGGTCATTACCCAAAACAGTCTAGGCGTGGAACACACGAGAATCGCTCAAAAACCGCTGCTCCCAGACCCGCGGATTCCGGACAGGTTTCCCTCGGGTACTATTGATCACGAGCCATGCAACTTGAGGTCGTGTCATCAATGAATGGTCTCTGCTGCGTTTTTGAAATTACGTCTTCTACATTTTGGGTCGAGGAAAGCGGCGAATAAACCATAAAAGGCACCGCAATACACCTTGTCATAAAAGGCCTCAATGCGTCTGTGTTCGATCTTCATGTTGATGTTCCCCAGAGAGTGAATTATTCATGATCGCCAAACTGCTCCAATCCATGGCCATGGGCACCTCGAAAGAATAAAAATTGCGTTCACTAAGTTGTTTGCTGTCCTGTTGAGAAGTTTATAAATTTTCAACATTTATTTTCAAGCGACATGTTGGGAGGTAAGTCAAGTGATGTTTTTTTTACCTCTCTGAAGATTAAGAATTACATGAGTGAGCTGAAAACTTACGACATCAACGTTTAGACGTTGATTGGAACGTGAATGACTAAACGAGCTTAAAATTTCTTACTATGGTACTGATGCACTTACTACTTGTCGAATAGCCCGAGTACATATCAACAACTTGACCAAATTAAAAATGAAAGGCAGCAGCATTTTGTGTTTCTTTTGTTTTATTTTCTGCATTAGTTCTTGCCATTTTACTTAAGTTCATGTAACTTTGATGCAATCACTTCAAGAGTGAAATAGCTGTCATAGAATCTAAGCACAGAAGAGTGAGACTTAAGAGCTTTGGCACTTTTTAGCCATGTTCCCTGACCTGCATTCAAAAATCATATGTCATAATGCAATGAATATTATCTGATGTTCTCATATTAAGGATTTTTTAACGTTATTCGTGCTCCGTGCTCAGCAGGCACCTGAGAAGAACTAATATGTTCAATGTTCAGAAGTATTTGACTTCAAATTTCGTAAATAATACCTCAAAACATTGTGCATTGTTTTTTCATTCAAATTCTACGCACCTATGCTGTGAGGGTCGGTCACGTGTTTAATAAAGCAAAACAGCTTCATGATATAAAGGAAAACTCCTAAATTCAATAGTGCTCGATTAAAACCCAACAGTAGTATTGTTGGTTAGGTGATTCAATTAATTAAGAAACAATTTTGAAAAGCTCACAATTTGTCGACCTGGTTATTATGTTTGGTGTTCTGTTACAAACATTTGTAGGCATAGATAGTATAGTCTAGTGATTTCGGCCAATATTGAATTTAACGGGTCAAGGATTTTGAAAATTTTGTTTCCATATTTATGTAACTGGAAACATTTTTAGAGGTTTTATATTAATGACATTTTGCTCGCAAATGCTTACTTTTCGAAATTTTCAACTTTGAAGTTAAGGAGCGTCGTATATAAAATTGAACAAACGGACACGTTAATAAGATGAAATATGGTATTGACGTAACGATAGGTGGGGTTAGGTTAGGCAAAGTTAGTGACAAATAAATTACCAGGCACTATAGCAGGTGACGGAAACGAATCAGGTTTACGAGAATTTATTATTAAATGAAAACTGACGAATCCTAATCTTAGGTTAGAGAGGATAAGGGGAGTGTGGTGCACCCCATCAGCGCGCTCAGAAACCCCAGTGCCTGACACAACTGTCGGGAGAGAGAACCAACACCATTAGAATTGAGGAATACGAGATTTAGAAATTGAGTAGTTATTAAAAGATGACCGACTTGCGGTTTAACGCGAATAGCATAGTTATTAAGTAATATTTACGGTGGCCGACTAGCGTACGGTGGTACGGTGGCCGACTAGCGGTCCACGCAATTGGAGTAGTAGAGTAATGAAGTTAATTAAGTAGTTTTTGTATAACAAATTATTAGGCTGAATTCTCTACTATTTATAATTTAGGTTGACGAGACTAACACAAACTGTTCGACAGACAAATATGAAATGGCTCTGACTATAACTATGTCTCACCATCGAATAGGCAGTTGCGTTTTTCAACCGTCCAGAGGCGAGGAGACGGGACGAGCGTCATGGCAGAGCGCAGGGGAGGTGGAGGAAGAGAACTTAGCCGGCCATGGTAGCTAGCACGTCCATCAGTGAGGTGTGAAGACCGTTACGATGGTCGGGTCGCGCTCGTGTCAATAGCTAGTCGATGCTCCTATTCCATCACCGCCACCATCACACACACCACCACCACCTCTGCACCTGTGATAGCTGCCAGATACCGCCATTCTTCAGATCATTCTCTATCGAAACTACAGGTTTATTTGGATAAGAAGACAAAAATACTACGAATTGTACAATTATGTATTGCTGTCGTAATTTTCGTCATGATGAGTTGTGAGAATCTCATTAGTATTGCATTCTTTTGCGGGAATATAAACAATAGATATCAACTGAACACGCACATTTAAACACTGTTGTTCGTTTTGTGTCACAATTGTTCGTTGTCAAGCAAAGTGAACAGTATTTATATATATAATTGCTGCCTGCTGTCTGATAACAATAAGTAGATAATGCTTGTTTGTGCAGGATGTTTCAAAATCTAGCCGCATCACCGCCACCATCACACACACCACCACCACCACTCCTGCACCTGTGATGGCTGCCAGATGCCGCCATTCTACAGATCATTCTCCATCGAAACTCCATGTTTATTTGGATAAGACGACAAGTGTTTGTAACGTAAATTCAAACTAAATATCAGCAAATTTCATACTTTAAAGCAATAAACTGCTAATATCTCACAAACCCAAAAGTGTTCTTAAAATTTCATAGAAAAAAACTGTTCATCTGGCCATATTCTGCTTGTGAAATTGTGTACCTCTTGTCGTAAAACATCATGCACAAACCAGCATTATCTCCGTACAGTTATCAACCAGCAGGTTGTAATTATATTAACTTAATATATCTGAACATGTCAGTAATTTCCTTTAATCGCAACCTCATCAGAAACTTAAAAAGAAGGAAATTCCGATACAATTTATCATTGTTACGAAGAAAATGTTTCAGAGTCCAGCTCCATCATCAGTTCACACGAAAAACAAAAGAATTACGTCTGAAATATAAGATCAAAGTAAGATGAATTGCAGGTGCTATAAATATATCATGAAAGTAAAAATACAAAGTATGAGACGGACAATAACAAAGAATAAAATACAGAAGCACAGAAAGAATACATGTGACAAATAAGTATGATATGAAATTAGGCTGGTTCTGACGAGGAATCTACCTATTCAATATTTGCAAAGGGTACGAACTGTCCAGATTGTTCAAATGAGTGTTTCGCTTGAAGATATGCAAGTACTCTAAAATTCTGAGGTCATATGGGGTTGATGCCGAGTCTAAAATTTTGAAATCGGTAGGAGATATAGGAACATTGCAATATAAACTTAATTATGTAATAACTAAGCAACAACAGCTTTTTGAACATAAATATTGTTCACTTTGCCTGACGACGAATTATTGTAACACAAAATGAAGACATTCTTTAAATTTGTGTGTTTAGCTACCGACTCTCCAAATAGTTCGTTCATTGTCTCTAGAGTTCTGTCAGTTGATTTCTATTATTTATATTACCCAAAAAGAATGAAATACAAATGAAATACTCACAACATATCATGACGGAAATTACGACAGCAATATTCAATTGTACAATTCGTAATATTTTTGTCTTCTTATCCAAATAAACATGTAATTTCGATGGAGAATGATCTGTTCAATGGCGTTATCTGGCATGCATCGCCGGTGTATGCAAGATCTGGCGGTATCTGGCATGCAGCACAGGTGATCATGCTAGAAGGGGGGCATCGACTAGTTTTTGACACTAGCGCGGTCGGGTCTTGGTGGCGCACAGACGATTGCTTGATGAAAAAGTCAACCGTGCAGTCCAACAGACGTTAACCACCATTTGTACTGACGTATGCTGTAAGTAACGCTCGTCACAGAATAAATAATTGTAGGTCACAAAGAACTCTTTTAAGTGGTTAGAGTTCTGCTGCCGATGCAAATCTGAGTTACTCACAGTGTGAAGGTGAGGCTCCGAGTGAATCTGGTTCTGTGGCGCCGAGAGTGTTCTGACGTGAGCAGCCGCGGTCATCTGGTTCTTATACTTAGTCGTAATGATTAGAGAAACATAGAGAGTCAGCGCCAGAAATTCTAAATTGACAATTAAATTTGGAAAATATAATGAAGGTAAAGACACTTAATTTAAGTGAATTGAAGAGAATTTGATTAACCTTAAAATTAACTTTAGTAAATTTTCTTCAGTTAGGTTAGTTAAAATAAACTAACCTAAGTAAACTTAAAATAACTTAAACTTGAACTTAGCCATAACGAGACAGATGTTTCCACCAAGAAACTTCGCGTGTTCCGCATCCACAAACCGCCAGAAGAGCCATATCGAAAGAGCCGTTAATGATATTCTTACACTGTAAATGATTTCACTGTATAATGTCTGGCAACTTCGCTGCCAACAAAAAACCGTGAAAAAAACGGTAAAACCTGAGGCCGAAAAACGGCAAAAAAACGTCATTTCTAAGGAGTTTCCGTGCTTTAAACGGTAATACCCGGAAATTAAAAACGGTAAAACAACTGTAATTTATTCGAAATTGCCGGAAAATAACAGTAAAACTCTGGTATTGAAAACGGTAGAAACCAGTTTTTTCTTCTGATTTGCCGCGAATAAACAGTGATAAAACCTATGTATTTTTTTCCTTTTGGCCGAATTTCCGTGTAAAATGCAAGTAATCATTAAACAAAAAAGATGAAAATTTATAATTGCTTAATGGCCAAGAAAAATCAATCGCTCGTTGAAACTTTAAAATGCGACGAGCATATCAGAAGCCATATGTCGTAGAAAATTGTCGATAACTGTGGAAATGTCTGTAAAAGAATAGCGTACATAAAGCAATAGAATGCTATAACGGCTTACATTGGTCAACCCGAGTACTTCAACGAACAATTTACTTTAAAATGGGACTTGCGTCACCTGCAGATTCGGCAATTGAC
>JACJUY010005608.1:24331-58331 GCA_014220935.1 Platorchestia sp. MABIK | reverse complement strand
GTAGTTTAGTGGACAAGTCTGGTACGCAGGTGCTGAACTCTTTTTTTGTGTGTGTGAGTAGTGAGGAAGGAATTGCAGGCCGTTACAAAGGCCCCGACACTGTCGGCCCTCAATTTCATGTTCAAGTTCATAATATTCTTATTACAAAGGCCCTGACACAGTCAGCCCTCAAGTTCAAGTATGCAATGAAAAGATCATAGTCGTGCGTACTAAAAAAAAAATTTGTGACTGCTTGACATCATTCAGTATTAATTTCATGATAAGATCACTGTCTTTTCTCTAACGCTTATCCCTGATCATAGCCAAAACATTGCTTCTATAGGAAGGAAAAACTATTTCCAGTAAAGATGATACAAAAATCAACAAATAACATTCCTTTTGGTACCTGAAGTTGTGCAATATTGGTTGTGAATAATTTCTAATTGTTTGTTAAATTTTTGCCGAGCATAAGCCTGATTTGAAAGGAAGCTCAATCATCTAGGTTTTATTTCACTTGTCTAGGTCTTATTAGGGTGCCGGCACACCAAAAGACTGGAAGCGAGCAAGCAAACGAGAGAGAAAGATGTCAGGCGAAATCTATCGCACACCAAAAGATAGCCAGTTGGCTCTTAAATGTCATGGAGAGAGGTCTATAACAAAAAAAATCGGTACAAGCATGTGTTTGTAACGTTGAATTTCATTCCTAGTTCATCCTATTGCTTTAAAACATGTTATCTGTCACTGTGCTATGGCTCTTTCAAGTTCAAACGGCACAGAACAGCATTAACTTCGGATATAAGGAGTTCAGTCTCTGATGGAAGAATTGAGCAGCACACCTCCCTCGTCGACATCTCACTGCACACTGCCAGACGCACGGTCTGCCATAGCCAGAGGCTACCCGCTGCAGCTTTCAAGCGTAAACAGGCGCGAAACCATCTTGAAGTCGCTTTCTCGCTGCAGCCAATCTTCAATCTTTCTCCCTCGCTCGCTTGCTTGCTTGCCGTGTGTGCACTCCCATAGGAATCCATGTTAATCAATTCAAGCTCGCTAGCTTGCTCGCTTCAAATCTTTTGGTGTGTAAGCACCCTTAGCCTTATTTAAGGAAGTCTTTGGTCAAATGAGGTTCTATTGAATTTTTTCAATTAAAAACAAATAATTCTCTGATAACATGATTAACCACCACCACCACATAAGTGTGTTATTTGAATTCTAATAAAAAATTATGTCTATGGAAGAAATTTAAAATTTTAAAAGTCCAGTACAATAGCTGTACCGGAAATGTTAGGAATAGCCTAAGTATATTGACAGTTCAGATCATAAAATTAAATCCTTTGCTTGTTTTGATAACTTCTTAACTTGAATACTGCAGTACCTTCCTATAACTGTTCCGTGTTCTGCAAAATATTACATTGAATTATTAATTTTTAAAATAGTAATGAGTTAAAAAAAGTAATTTTTATGAAGAACTAAGCAGCCATGAGCTCTAAAAAATTTTTTGAATATTAAAAATAAATGTATATAAGCATATTCATCTATCACAAGCATATGGTCTTGTATGAATGAACTATCATTAATTAATTATTATTTTTACTATCATATTTTTTATTGATGCAAAAATGTAATGAATCTAAATTTTGCCCATACAATGTTGTATTTTTGGTGCAAATAAATTTGATAATTTAAAATTAGTCAACTCACATATCTTTAATGAATAGAAGTATTTAAATTATGATTGCAATATTTTGATTGGTCAGCCCCAGCTGCTGTGAAGTATTATAAAAGATATTCCAAATATATTTATATATAACTCATGGGCATGGCTTTTCATTTGACTATAATGTAACCTCATATTCTTGTGTTTCCAAATATTACTTCAATAAGATTGAATAAATTATCTATGAATATGAAAAGAATATGATCTGGTTGTAAATGGGGCCTGCTGTGCATAATTCTTAATTCTTCTAAAATCTAATGAAAATTTGGATCAATGTTACTTTTAGTTTTTTTGCCTGTTTTAGATGCAGAGGCAAAAAAGAAAATACTGTCCAATACCATCTGTGCTATTCATAAAAAGAGCTGGTTATGTTGAATTTTTTCTCATCTCAATTCATGCTGAGATGAGTTTAAAAGGGGGCAATTCAAGAGATAGTTGTGCGCAAAGGTACAATATTACTGTGATAAATTTTTAGATACATCAATTTGATGTGGGAATGATTTCAGGATATTAAGCAATAGTTCTCCCATTTTATGTACACTTAACTTTTATGAACAGACTGTGGTTATCTATGATGAAAATATGATCTGTGAAATTATGTATGGCACTTTTGTCTGTTGAAGCTCAGAGTACTTGATAAAGGGATCAGTGAAACAAGTTTTGTTACCTCACCTCTAGAAATGTATTTAAATTGACAATATAATTGAGATAGAAATGTAAGATTTGTGTGGGAATGGGAAGCATTAATATTAGGAGATTTGCTTGACTGCTGAAGAATTAGTCTGCTATTACCATTGTATTTTTTATGTTGTCAAAATGCCATTTCATAAATTTTAGAAATCATCTAAACATTTACTTGCTTTATATTGAAGTAGAAAAATCCTTCAGTAGATGAATATTCATTAGTCTTTCAAACTATCAACTGAGAGGAATCCCCCCACTTCAACTGTTTCTCACCTTACTGTTTCTATGTACCTTGTGCATAGATTTTATATTCCCTCAAGTCCTTACTAAATGGTGCCAACCTCCTTTCTTTTCTTTTTTTGGAACACCTTTGTTATAGTAAGGGAGGCTTAAACTAACATCTAATCTAATTTTCATGTATTAATACCAATTCCATTTTGTTAGCAACTGCATGTTATATTTTTTCAGAAATAATCAAGGTTTCAACATTAGGTTGGCTATTGTGAGAAAAAGGTGCTCAAAAATTGTTTTATAAATGTGGTATATTAGTGTAGGTTGACAATTTCAAGAAAAAAACTTGTTTTATAAGAACAGTAAATCAGTGTAGGTTGACTATTTCAACAAAAAGATGCTCTAAACTAGTTTGATAAATACAGTATATCAGTGGTGCATGTTGTAATATTGTATTCACTTTCATGTATTTACAGGTTGTTCATTTTCACCATGCACTTACGTGGCTTCTTAAGAATTGGTTGCACGGTTGGAGGAAGCCGTAGCCCGATGAATGGGCAGGGGTTGTTGTGGTCAGTGCGCTCCATCACCACCAAACAGCCAACAAAGGCAACAGCGGCTGCTACCAAACCTGACCTTTATGATGATCAAGAGTTTGAGAATAAACTGAATGGATCAGAAGAAGATGAGAAAAAGGCAGAATCCCATTCTGGCGCTTCCCCTGTCTCCCATCCAAAGAGAGAGAAATGGCAGGCTACTACTGTGAAGAAGTGGGTCAAAGTTGAAGAAGACCAGCCCCCAGTACACACATGTGAAACTAGGGAAGAATTCTATGAAAGAAAAAGGCTTACATACTTCCAATATGCTCCTGATGCCACGGATGGGTGAGTGGCTGTGTGCAGCAAAATTTCCTCCCCTTTAGGAACTAAATATGAGTTCTGTATGTGTGAGAATTAATATTGTAGATGTACTGTTTCCTGCAAAGAAAAGTTTGCAGAATTGTAAAATGAATTTTAAAAGTATTCTAGTCCTATTTCCAGTTCATCATGAAGGTAAAATAAAAATGGTAAAAAATTTTTAATATGTAAAATTAAATTTATTATGAAAGTTTAGTTCAAGTCTTCAAAGAAATTAAGCTTATCATGAAGTATTTGAATTATAAATCTGCTTAGATCTCCCTCAAGAGACAGGATAAGCAATAAGTTTAGATTAATTGAGTTTGTCTATTTTATGCTATGGGGACTGGCCTTCCAGTGGGATATTGTTAGGTTGCCTCAGCTGATGGACAAGTTCTGTGTGCAATTTTGCTTCATTCAATTTTCACACTTTCTTTGCCTCTTCTTGTTTATTCTTCTTTTTTTTTCTAAACTTGCAGTTTCTATGAATAGAGCAACATGTGTGGTGATGTCTTGCCGTTTTCATTGGATTAGAATAGTCTTTCCATCTTTAACAGTGTATACTAAATAATCTTTTCTCTCAGCACTTTTGATGTCTTTCTTGTGGCTAGGTAGTTTTTAACTGAAACAATGATGAAATGATAATCTGGAACTCATTCCATGAGTAGGAAGCTGACCTGAATTTTTCAAATATATGTAGAATGTTTCCATAGAATGCTCTGGAAGTAACTGAACTTATGTAGTGAGCCCACAATTAGTTATATTCCAACAAAATCATTATAATAGTTTTAAGTAATGATTCTGCTGATGTTTGGAAGGTGGAAATGAATTGTTTCATTGACATGTTGGAAGTCCTCATTATGCCAAACTGGCTAAAAATTAGATTAGGGAAAAAAATTGATGGACAAATAAATGCTAGGAAGTGTTATGTGAGCTGTGGAGTACATCAGTAAATCATTATCAAAAATGCTAAGCTGGGCATTACCTGCAATAACATTTTATTTTATTTATTCAATATAAAATACTAGCAATTATGATGTAAAAGTAGTTCATGAAATATGTATCCCTTTAATGAGTTTTTATCTCCATTCTAGAAATGAATAGGATTTGGCAGTTCCGCCTGAAATATGTGGAACATTTTGTGCGCTCTGAGGGATTAATGTTCTTCAGTGTTTTTTCTGGCTACCTATTCATTGTAGAAAATCACTGCTGGCTGGAGCCTTTTTATGTGTTGAGTTTTTGGAAATTTTTGTTGTGCATTTCTTAACTGTGTTGTAGGAGAGAGCTTGTACTACACTATACACTGGCTCTTGTACAAGCATGTTTTGTTTTACCTTTTCCATCTTGTTTTCCCTCAGGGGGATACAGTTGATGTATCTATAGGAATTAGCACTCCCAGGGGAAATGTTAGGGCCTGAGCTCAGAGTTAGGTTGGCCTTCTTTGTTGTTGAAATAAAATGTGTTCTTGTTTTGCTTAGGGTTGTCTTTTTTTGCTTCACTACTGTTCTGTTTTTGAGCACCTCTAACTTTCTTCTTCAATTTTTACCTTGTTTTGTAGCTTTCCTTCTTAACTTGCGAACTGTTTCCGTGTGCAGGAAGTCTTGCATAAGAGCACATCTTGTGCATAGATTCCATGTTTCTAAATGGTGCCTTCATCCTTCCTCTCTTTGGAGGAAGGATGAAGGCACCAAAATAATCCCCTTTGGGGGGTTAGAAGCCTCGTACAAAGTTCCCGTTTTCACTACGTGATGTAGGAAGGGTTTAGGAACATTTTCGCGCAAAAATCTCATTTTCGATGATTCATCCCTAAATGGCGCCCGTTCGGTGACCTTAAACATCTTGCAGATGAAAATAGATTAAGCTGCGAGCTTTTGAGCAATGAGTATTTTTGAGTGATATTTTCGTCAATCAGATGTGCCTGAGATGCTAAGTTACCTGTCAAGTAACCTCATTTAATGTACTTTACTTCTTTTCTAACTTTTCAGCCTTACGAAATAGTCCAATTTCCTCACGCGTAAGTTTGTTCAGAAATGCTCCTAGCATTTTTCTACTCTTTTTTTTTTCCAGCCTGAGGATGACGTTAGATACGTCGAAACGTTGCATTTTATAATCAGACAGAAGTATAAATTTTAATGAATCACTGTGTTTTAGTAGAAAAATGCTAGGAGCATTTCTGAACAAACTTACGCGTGAGGAAATTGTACTTTACTTCTATGAGGTGCTGCTTTCTTCTAAATTCAAAAACTGCCTTGAATTTGAATTTTGGTGATGTTATAATTCTTTTTCTCACAAGCAAAATAGAAATAACTCTGGACTGATTCTACAACTAGGGAAATATGCTTATGAAGGGAATTTTCTATTGCAAATAAACAATCAAAGTACAAATAACAGTAAAATAATATTAAATCAAGATCCTGTTGATTGTTCTAAGCTTATGACTAAGTTTTTGAGCCTGTATACTATTGAAGAAAATTTAAATTGAAGTTAGTGATTTACAGTTTTCAAGAGACAGTATCTGAATTATGCTGTCTAGGCCTAATGAGGTTTACAGTATTTGCATATTTGGGTGAGAAATAATTTTATAAGAACCAAATTTTTCATTTCCAGGATAAACCTTCCTGCCTGTGAGAAGCCTACCATCCTCCACTTGTTCACCCGTGGCAAAGGACTGAACATGGAAAATGTTCAGTTCTTTCGAAATGTTCTGAAGTTTGATGTGGATTCAGTCAAAGAGTTTTTGAGGGAGAAACAGTTGCACAATGACTGTGAAGATCAAAAGTAAGTGAAATTTTTGTTTTTTAACTTTTGTGAGGATAATGCATTTTTATTCCAGTACAAGATGGTAGCTGTGTGAACAGCACAGCTAAATACAAACTGGAGGTGTTCCCACAAGTGTACCTGAGCATAACACTGTTTGCTTGAGAAATGTAAGTTGTTTATTTATATACTGGTTAATTATTGTAACTGTAATGAGTGTTGGTGGGACAAATTTGTCCACTTGAAACTGATGCAGTAGAAGTCGGATGAAAGATGAAATCAAGTAGCGTGGTTTAGTTTCTATTGAAAGCCAATCTACATAAACACATTGATTGGGGTGAAACTTGCAATATGAACAGTGAAATTGAGTAAAATGCAGTAAAGATGAGGTAAGTGGTATAAAGTATAGAAAAAGTTAAAATTATGAAAGGATAAGTGGATAGCTACTCAAAACTGTATCAGTGATGAAAGTCCATTACTAAAGTAAAATCACCTTTAATTTTTAGTTTGAAGTCTCCCTTAAGAAATTTGATGCCAATTGACGGGAAGCCTGAGGGCTACCAGCCTGGATCATTAAAATTTGGTGGCCATTGCATTGAACAGAAGTCAACTGAACAATTGGACTACTGCCTATATTACAGTCATTGGTTTTCGAATTGAGGCCAATATACTCATGTATGAGGTCAAGACCCTCCTGCCGTCCAACAGAAAAACTAAGATTATTGTCAACACTAGCAAATTTGAGGACCTTATCCGCAAAGAATGCACCAATACCAAAATAAATCAATTCAAAGGTCTAACTGATTGCCATTTGAGTGTTGGAAAAAATAAATTAACTAATAAATTCCTTGATCATACAAAATTTACTTGAGACAGTCTTCCAATAGCATTTTTTGAATTTGAGCAAATTTAAGCACCACTGTCTAAAGCAAAACATATTCCCAACGAATAATATTAACTTGAGCCATAGCACGCGAATGGTGAGAGCAAAAAGAAGGTTCACCTCTATTATCAAGCAAATTTTCACTGAAGCGCATGATTGCAGAAGTGGTAGAACTTTTGTCATCAGTGCGTTCTGACTCATTACAGACACAGCTAGACAGCATGCCAATGCCATGAATACTGCTGACGTAATATCTAGTCGGACATAATTCCCAACTTTGATTAAATGGTTGACGCCACTAACACATTGTGAGTGAATGATATATAAATAATCATTTTCCTTAAATAAAAGGGTCAGATGACGAAAATATACAAAATTTCGACCCTAAATGATCGACTAACAGTAGAACAAGTGAAGGCAGCCGACCCCTAAAACTCCTCAACTTCGGCACGATCCAACTGGAGTTTGTATATACGATTCACGAGATCGTCCACCAAAAAACGCCCTTAATTTAATTAAGCTCACAAATAGGATTGGTTTTGAAAATGTTGAGGTAGACTAATCATTGCTGAAGACTTAAATAATGATCACCATCACCAGGGCTACATAGGAGTTCCAATTAACACAACCCTATCAGTTTAAATGGCGGGAGACACAGACTCCTTTGGAAGCGATACGGTAAAGGTTGATTGCAAGCGTGCATAAGCTATGGAACTAATGTAATATTGATATAGGATAAAAATTGTGAGTAATTGTGTCATTAAATTTCTTCCTTTGAAACAATAAACAGCTGATATCTAAAAAAAAATTTTTGGGAAAATTTTATAGAATAAAAAGCGTTTATTCGGGTATTTTCTACTTGCTATGCAAATTTGTACCTCTTGTTCTGAAATATCCTGTATACATTTATACACGCATACATATGCACATATACATAGATATAATCAAAGATAAAATTTTCAATAATTAGAAGCTAATGTTGGAGTTCAAAAGCAACTCTATGTTTATGGAAAATGTTCATCATTGTGCACATCTTCCTGATTTTATCGTGATCTATCCTTGGTATAGCATTGTTAACTGATAACATGGCCACTGAGAATTTACTGCTTGAAATGTGATGAAGTACGATGACTTGCATTGAAGAGTTTTTTGTGTGGTGCTATATTTAGGTGCTTGTGGCAGTAGCTCTCAGTTGGCTAGGCCTAGGGTTGGAGGAGTGCAAGTTGTCCTGCTTGTTGGATCTTACTTGCGCTTAGTTTTCCCGGTACCTCATTCCATACTAATGGAGCTTTCCATCTTCCTCTCTAAGGTACCCATTTGTTGTGGTTAACGATGCTAAACTAACTTACCCATGATTTGCCTGTTTCTTATGCTCAATAACTGAACACAATTGTTCAATATTTCCAATTATATCATGTCAAACTCATTTATGCTCCTGAGTTGAGTGGGAAATTATGGATGCACTTCACCAATGCCTAAAACATCTTAACCCCTGTGTTGTTCTTAACCCCTGTGTTACAACCCAGAGTTTGGTCGATAAGCAATTTCATTAGGTCACTAAGGGTTTGTGTTGACCTACAGTATAGTAATATTTTTATTGTAATGGAGGCTTGGGTCGTGGTAGTTATTTTGGGTCACTGCCAAAAAAGGCTACAAACCACTGCTCTGCAGGTTCCGGTATGCGCGATCGGTGGCGGTGGGGCCCGAGCTAGCGGCGGCCCACTTCATGGTGTTCAGGGGAGGCAGAGTGCGCTTCCACGGCCGCGCCGACTGGGTAAAGAAGAACGAGGACGACGAGTACGATTTGCCTGGCACGCATGTCGAAGGCTATTTCGTTAAGGACATCGATGCGTCTGGCACGGAACTCTTGTACGAAGGATTAGAAAATTTTAGTGAGTCCCGTGATCTACGATGTGAAATTTTTGTGGATTCTGTTTTTAACTTTTTGCTGCTTGAATGATGCATACATGTCATTTTTCTCAAATTTGAATTTCGTTTGGAAACCGATTTATGTGGGTACTGACTGGTATTCTAAGTATCATTTGTAAGTAATTTGTTTCACACATTGAAGGTGTAGTGAAAATGTTGCATGTTAAAATGCGCACAGTTTGTATGTAATACTTGAACTCTGATGCACAGCTCTTAATTGTTTCTCCGAGTAATCTCGACCGTTTGTTACATAACTGAAATATTAAGTTCTGCCGAGTTATCTATTTTACCACATCATGGAAGATATTCGTCAATGGGAAGTGGGCATCAGAACTCATCTGAAGGATGATTTACCTTTCTTCCATTCATATGTTTTATTGCGTGAACATTACAAAAATAGTGTGTGCAAATTTACATTTCTAGTCAATTTGGCAGAATTATTTCCTTTTGATAATATCGTATCGGCTTTTGTTTGTACAGTCAGCATTGGCCAGAAATTAATTTAGGCAATTTTTTACCTGAGGTTAATTTCAGCCAAAATGCGTTGAACTTTTTTCTGGTACCAGCACATAATAGCATAATATAGTTGACCAGCACATAAAGCGCGTGTGTTTCACACTGACCGCTTCATTGACAGGGGAGTGCGAGCAGTTGGAGAGCCTGAATCTCTCCCACTGCAAGTATGCGGACAATTTTTTCTTGGACCGCATCTGCCTCCAGCACGCTCACACCCTCAAGAGCCTCGACATCAGCCATTGCCCGAACATCTCCGTCGGAGGCCTCACAGCGCTACACCGACTCAAGTGGGCAGCATAATATTCAGTCCCACACAAAGCGCTCTTGAGCAAGTTTCATAATTACACACACTAGAGTTGGCCTCCATCATCAGAAGTAATGCTTTTTTTTTTAATTACTGTCACTACTTTAAATGAAAACTTGGTTAGGCCGTTTACTGCAAACGCGTATCTTTTCTGTGGATGTTTCTATTTTTGATTTTTGCTTGGGGAAACGTGAACGACAAAGAAAAAAAACCCTGAAGGAAGCAAAAATATCTTTCTAGCAAATGTTTCCCTTGCTGTTTACAAAGAAAACTGGCTAAATCACTGCCCTGATTCAGTTAGCCTTTGCTTATTCCGTTGGTACCTAGATGATACATTTTAACTGTTCAGAGACAAACATCGTGTCTGTAATTTTTCCCAATAACTTGAATAACCAACGTAGTGTAATATAATAAATTTCAATCATGAAACAGAGGTATAGGGGGAGATGAACTTCTTAGGTATATGATTATAGTTTTTAGGTAAATATAGTTTCGGTTCTATTCATTCATAGTTTTGTTTTTGCATAACAAAACTGATTATTCATTGGAGGCAAGTCTGTTTTGAAAAGTACTAATACTGGACTGGATTAAAAAAATTTTTGTGTCATTGATTTTAAATTCAAATTTCATCAAGTTTCTTGCAGTGTCAATCGGGGTTATAAAATTTGTTTGAAATGTAACTTATTTGTTTCAGAGTTGAAATTCTTAAAGTCTTATTTTTGTCAAAAACTCATGCCCGCTCATATTTGGAAATATTTTCCGGAGAAAATATCGGAATTTCGCTCTCAAAAACTTTTCGTTCTTTCTGTATATAGACAGCTCACATACATTCTTCTGTGCCATATTTGAATGCTAGTCAAAGTCACAACATTACCAAAGAATTCCAAAAATTTCTAGATAAATAAAATAAAATGTCACATGTTATTTTTTGCAATTTTTTCAACATGAAAAGTTTTTTTTGGAATTCATGTGAGGCCTTTTATGCAAAACTGCGTCGTGTCTGAGTACCAATGTACCCTGTGCGATATTGTACAAAAATTACTTCATTCCACGCATAGCCAGCTCAGAGGGCATCTGCTTGTACGGAAAAGCTGATCATAAATCTTCAGTTAAATTTCCGTTCTTTGTTTTAAACATGATCGTTTAATTCACGTCGATTTTAGCATTTTGATATCTCGTGGTTGACAAAATTCTTGACTTACTTGAAGCATTTTAATCACGTATTGGAACCATCAATAAGTTAGGCATGGTTCCTCGCCTTCTCTCAATATTGTAGGTTTAGGTACTTTATACTCCATATTTTAGGCAATGCTGACTATCCCTGTAATGGATTAAAGCTGAGTGCAATTTTGCAACATTTCTGTACTATGTATATACTTCAAAAAGTCTTATTTGATTACTTAATTCAAATTTTAAATTAATGTTTGTTAAATTATTTTTTGGTATTACTTTTGTTTTATAGAGTAATAATATTTATCAGTAATAAAGAAGAAGTGCTCAGCAAATAAGAAGAACAGACACTAAGTGCTTTTTGCTGAATTCACCTGCTCCCATGACCGGTCATAAAAAAGCTAACCTCATTATTTAATGAACTCGTTTCAAAACTATGAAAACCCTTATTTAATGTAATTATCTAAAAAATGTGAAAACCCACTCTATTCAATGAAGTCATTCATTTAAAAAAAAATGAAAACATATTTCAGAAATCCATAAGAGTAACGTCGGGTATTTGTAGACTTAGTATTCTTAGTTTTCTTTGTTATGCTCGACCCCAGGCATCGTCCCGATTCCTCGTTGCATTCGCTGCTTTTCAAAATTTGCATGGATAGGCTGTTGTTCTTAGGTCAAACTGCTAATGATTAGCATGCATTATTCTTCCAGCTACACCCCTCAGTGGGATACAACTGTTGTATCTATGGGAATTAGCACTCCCAGGGGGAAAGTGTGAGGGCCTGAGCTGAAAGTTAGGTAGGACTTTTTTTTGTTGAAAGAACATGTTTTTTGTTACGTTAAGGACCACTTTTTTCGGTTCACTGCTGTCCTGTTTTTCAGCACCTACTACTTTCTTCTTCAACTTTCATCTTGTTTCTTGAACTTCTTTCTGACCTTTCTGTTTCTATGCCCCTTCTGCATAGATTCCACATTCCCTTATCTCAATGCTAAATGGTGCCTTCCTGTCTTCAAAACGCTCTTTTTTTAAGCGGTTAGGGAGGCTTAAACTAACAAAATCTACATAATCCTCCAGCTACATGTATTAAGCACAGGTTAATTTTTTACCGGTTATGGAGACTTAAACTAACATGTATAATCTTCCAGCTACGTGTATTTAGCAGAGGATAAAGCTATGTGTCTGGTTGCAGGAAACTGCAGCACCTGAACGTCGCCGGCCTGTGCACCCCGTACCTCGCCCTCGCCTGCCTCACGCTGGAAGACGAAATTCCAGGCCTGGAAATAGCAGGTGTGAGCTACATCCTCGAGGAGCTCGACATGTTGCCCGACCATGAGGTTGAGCTCGTCAACGCCCGGCTCGCTGATGTCAGCAACGTCTCTGATGTCAAGAGAATCACGTGAAAATAATTTCACACTCCTACCAAGAGCATCTTTTTGTACAGGTAAAAGTTGTATTTAGCTAGTAGCGTATGAGGAGAGCAGGAATACGTAGAGAAAATATCGTGGGCGTGCAAGGTACTGTGTTGAACACAGGATTGAAGTCAGAGAGAGATCATCAGCTGACGGGCAAACATGAAAACGGGCAGTTTTGCGCTGTACAAAATTCTGACTACAAACCTGATGTGTCAATGAAAAGTAAGGCAAAATCGCTGTATGTATAGTTATATCATTAATAGAAGTAGTAAAAGTCTAAATTAATAAAATTGAACGTTTCAAACTCGTCAGTTTATGTTCAGCAAAGGTTTTGCCACAAAACAAAACGAATACGAGTAAATTATTGAATGAGATGAATCAATTTGTACTCGAGAGCTATTATTTAATGAATGAAGTGCTTTACTCACAGTCATGGAATGAACTTTGTAACGTACAAAATTTGAGGAACCTCTGACGTCCGATACTCAACTCTGCTAAGTTACCTTTCATCGAAAGCAAAGTAAGTTTATTGAGCCTCTAGTTTGGCTATTCACCGTTCTTGTTTGTTTTACAGCAGTTCTTGCGGAAAACCGTCTTGTTTGACTCTGTAAACAACTTTTGGTGGCGCGTTTAAAGGTTCAGTAAAGTTAGATATAACTTATGTATTGTTGTGAAGGAAGGAAGGAAGGAAGAAAGTGTGAGCGTGTGTGTTGTAATAGGTTGAATATCATAGTCAATAGATTATCTGTAAGTAACTTCAGTACATTAAATTTGAAGGAATAAGTGGCACTGCAACTCGTTCATCATGCGAACGTATCTATCAAATTTTATGTTGACTCTTCCACGAATGTGGGTAGAAAACTTACTGGTTGGTAGGGACGCAGCCCGTAGCTATCGAGTGAAGAGAGTTCAGCAGTTAGAAGGAGCGAAATAGTCGTACTGAACTAAGGACAATATTTTCTGAGCAGAATGGCTAGAATTGTTAGAAAACGAGGACGGGGGCGCATTCTGAGGGTCATGCGCCATTGTTGTTTTGCCTTTTCGATGTGACAAAAATGTGACAACTATTTTACATGGATGGTGTAAAAGGAGCAAAGTGACCTTTCCTTGCAGTGAGTCTACTAGGGGGTGTAAGTGAAGGTATCTTTATACCCCTGGTGTTTACCATATAAAAAGCGCTAAATGCTCGACTGGAGCTGGTAATGGTGGATCGCTTCACCGATGTAGAAAACGAGACTGTGAGGTATTATAGTTATAGCATTCTTAAGGTGCGGGTTCTGCACTTTTGGGTACAGTTTCGGAACGGATTTGTTCTGTCGTGCTAATTTGCCTAAATGTTTTTGCTTCCAACATAACTATAAACGAAGGCTTTCTTGAATTGTTAAAGTTTTCTGCTAGACATTGTTTTGTAAATACACAACTTATTGTCAGTAATGCATTTTTCTTTATTTTCACGCAGTCTTAAAGGTTTGGCTGGCTGAGACGAGTGTGGCATGACGGAAATCGTCTCGAGAAAACTCAGAGCGTTCAGTATAGCCAGAAGGAATAGTTTCTCTCTACTTGTTAACTGTCGCAGCTGGAGCAAACCAGGGACAGTTGGTAAATCCTGCTCTATGCGATTAGCAAAGTTTTATTCGGATGAAAGCGGATGAAAGAACCAGGGCTATTTTTCATTGCGCCAAAACTTTCTGCCGTTCGCTGTACAAATAAGTAGCGAGAGAGTTATTTTACACATGACATTGTATACCACCATGCTGAAATTAGGAGAATGAAGAAACAGCTTGGAAACGATCAGAATTGTATTGGAAAAGAATTTAGAGGTTAGTTAACGCTTAAGAGATTATTGCTTTTTGTACGTAAAAGTCCAGCAGCCGTTCAAGTAGGCCTCAAAATCACATTCGTGACAGATTAGCTTGAACGGCTGTCACCGGATTGAAATTTTATCACCGGTAATTTATTCAATTCCGAATTGCGTGATTATACCCAGTTAAATTACAAATATTTAATTTCTTCATATTTTAGTAAAATATTTTATTGCATCATTATTAGAAATAAATTCAACTCTCTGTTCTAATTACGAAGATTGTCATCCAAAATGGTATCGGAAATAATGCGGAACTCCACAAATCAAAACTATCCATTTGTTACCGAACGTAATATTCGCCCTCCTAAATGATCAACAGTTTTAAATCACAAGATAACGTCGACAAAAAATTACTAAATCAAGTATTGTGCATTCCCGAGTAGCTAAAGAAAAATCCTACAAAATAAGACTACAATTAATGATCAAGAGTATTTTCTTCGTATTGGCAAGCGAAGAGCTTAAACAATGAAGCCCCGCGTGTCAACTGACCTCTCTCTGCTATAAAGATATTATTCCTCATTATTATATTACTCCTACACAGTGACCCAGGAGTTGATTCCAAAACTGATCAAATGACAAGATTACGAACAACGTAAGTTCCTTTCTGTGCTGACGTTAAGAGTCAAATGAACAGCCAAGTAGAGTGGACATTCTCGGGAATTATACTCTGAACTTGAACATGTTACAATGAGGTGTACGGTTACCCTACATGCTCTAAAGGGAATACATGCATTGGCGATATCAGTTTCAAAACTGGCTGAAGTTAGCTATTCATGAAGAACCTTGACTTAAGGATTGGCATACAGAACTGATAGAAACTTGTCTTCCTTGTTCAACATTTGGAAGTTTATAATGAACCGAGTGGTAAAAAAATTATTTCACTTAAATCTAACGGCAAATAACTCAACGTGAAGAACTTCACGAGAACACGCAACAAACCAATCACGCAACTCACGAGTTAGATATACATATTCCTTCGAATATCAGCAGTCAATCATCAATGACGGCTTTCATAACGGCGAGATAAGTAATCCAAATTGTACGGGATTTATTGTCAAACCACAACATGACACTGATGTCCATGAATCTGTAACTTACTTCCAAGTTATTGCCACAAATAAAGAAGAACGAAGCTTCGGCTTTTTGGTTGATCATTGCATGCCCACAAAACAGCTAAAAATATTTCCAGATTTCTCTACGTAGAAACTCGAGGATCAGGAAGTGGTTCGCCACCTCTTAAATTTATCGAAAATAAGGCACTTTACAAACAGGTACGGACTCCTTTAACATTTGCATCAGTCCTGTTAAAAATGCACTTGATGGTGCACCAAGAAGAAGTGCACTGGAATGAATAAACATAGAAGTGGATAGACGTTTGTGCGATCTTATACATCACTCGTACACACAATTCCTAGAGTGGCTAATAATTAATTTTATAAATGCATATCTGAGATTATAGGGTTAATTTATTTTATCACAAGCGTATATAGATACATATGGCAGATGTCACTAACTCTCAACACAGAGCTCCCAGGCGCTCTATTTCTGCAGGAACTGTTAAGAATTACCTTAGTGATTTTATCAGCGACTAAAGCTAAGACATTCACAGAACTGGTCATCTGATGCACGACAAGGACGCTCCCTTGCAAGGCTTCCGATGGAACTCTGTATTGATCACAGGCACAATAGTTTCAAAAGTGAAAATTTTCCGCTGGATTTGAAGCATCTACTTCAGTTGAAAGTGTCGTCATTGCTAACGGAAAAGAAAATGAAAATCCCTGAAGAACTCAAACGAATGATTTATCCTATTTGCATTCTGAAGCTGGTGCTTTATCAGAGTGGCTCATAAGCTGAAAGTTAGCTCTATTTCGCGTCAAGCCGAACACAATTCATGAACTCGTGTGTAAGATTACTAGTCCTTCATGTTACATACAAATGACGATTGTCAACGGATACACTATTGTCGCAGGCAGAGCTTGGTAATACAAAATCTTCCAAATTCACGTGTCCTAGTTCTTCCACTACTATTTATGTTTAATTAACTAATGGAGAATAGCAAGTACGATATTTTTACGCCATTTAAAATACCATTTGGCACTTGTAAAAAATTTGTTCAAAATCTGTCACTCCATCAAGTTATTCTTGGCCTGAAGACAAGCATACGAGCGTTGTCATGAATTATTACACAAGCTCAAAATTTCTTAACTACAACAAAGACGATTTCAAAACAGCAAACTGAAAGAACCATTTAGTGTGGGCTGTAAAAACGAGGAATCTAAACACAAGATTTGTTTCCACACAGAATACCTTTTTCATAGAAAGAGCAAGAAAAAATGCAAAAGGCAACACAAGTGATAGTGAAGAAGGCAAAAAAACTGAAAAAAAGAACAAGTTGGGCACAAAAAATATGAAATCCTAAGGCCTATTTATAGCTGGATAGATACTTATCCGGGTTTTTATGTAACGCTTCCCTTTTATTGTGTACTTTTTTCACATTGTTTATTGATAACCTAACAGTAACCCCCTGGTTGCACCAGTCCCCATAGCAGCGTTGACATGAACAAAAACTGAGAGATAACATGACTACATTTTTAACTTCACCATTTCGGATTTGAGATGACTTGTTGTTGAGTATAAATAGAATATCTTCTTTTCTTATAATTGATCTGGTTGACCTAATAATACGAGAAACATCAAACTTACTACACAGCGGCATCTGTCATCTTCATAGTCTTTCAGTCACAAAAAAAAAAATTTCCCACCAGTCTATAAGAGTGCCTCGTCTTTTCTCAACATAGTATTAACATTCTCAAATGAGAATTTTCACTCATCAAAGGTCACGGATTACTTTAGTTCAAATGATGTGCTACAAGCGTACAAAGACAACGGCTCTAACTGCTATCTTTAAATTTCAGCGACACCAAATTATTGCTTGGATCCTCGCTCCGCCAACTCCACCATTATTTATCACTCACGCAACACAATTCGTTCACACGACTCATGGACTTCGTTCTGAGACATTTAAAGTGTTTTCAAATACAAATTTAGATCTAAAATAAGGTATCTATTAATACGGTTTTTAGACATAATTCACACCAAACTTTTACTGAGCAACTACTTTAATAAAACATACGAGTTCTTCTTAGACACACTTTGATTCTCAAGTTACTTCATCAACTGCTCAAGAACTCTCGCGCTGCTGACGGACAGCCAGTCGAAGACTTACAATCTACATCACACTCTAAAGGGTGTGAACTAATAACTACCTACGCGTCGCTAGCAACACTCAAACAACCAATAGTTAAAGCCAAAGGATGAGGTTAAAGGTAAAACTAAAGCATTATTCAGGTTACAGCATCAAGTTAACAAATGGTCAGGGAGAACAAGGCACGCAATTGAGGAAAAAGGATGCACGAGAACCCGAATGAATATGTCAATACTGGCTCATTAGCGACTGAAAGAGGGAAACTAGGGACTCGATCATGATTTAATTTAGAAAAACCTACTTTGTAATAAATGCCTAATGGCTATTCAGATCAACTCAAGAGACTCAAACTAAATGAATGATCCAATAAATAATACCTGCATGAAAAAATTACGTCTAAAATGACTTACAACTATCAACGAACAAATCAAAATCGGATCTTAAATTATTTTTAACTTTAACATGTAAAAATTACCAAGAGAACACAGAAAACATGTCACATAAATGGAAGAGATTCATAATCAAGTTTCAAGTTGCGTCGGAGATTGCTAGAGGCAACAACACTCGAGTAACTACCCAACTTCTGTAACATGGTTGAATTTAATAATTACTTAAAGACGAACTGGAACCGTAGTCGAATGAAAGTAAAGAGGAGATAAACTATAATGAAAGTTGATAAAATGCATGTAAGCATCACAATACGATGTGTGCAATACTTAATGCGAGAAAACGAGTAAAATTATTCAACAAAAGAAATGGAATTCATGAGCTTGTATATCTGAAATGTATCAAACTCTACTAAAAAAAGAGGTTATGTACCACAAGCCTCGACAGTGTTCATCGCTGTTTCCTGCGAGGTGAGCCAGAACACGCGCTTCACATAAATTAAGTCCCTCACACAGCACCGACTGATGGTTTCATAGGACTGAGAATTATCTGATAATTTCATTAGATGTTAGTTTAAGCCCCCCAGCCGCAACAAAGGCGTTCCCAAGAGAGGAAAGGAGAAGGCATCATTTAGTGTGGAGTTAGAACACGAAATGTATGCACAGAAGGCATAGAAACAGTGTGTTAGGAAGGCAGTTATGAAACAAGATAAAAGTTGAAGATGAAAGCAGTACGCGCTGAAAAACAGGACAGCAGTGAAACAGAAAACAGATGGTCCATAACAAAACAAAAAAATATGTATTTATTTTCAATACCAGGGAGGCTTAATTAACTTTTAGCTGGGAACGTCACACATTCCTTCTGGGAGCGCTATTCTTTAAGATACAAAAAGGGAATCATCAAGAGGTCTCACATGGTAATTACCGGGAAATTTCAACCATGATGGAGAACTAGATGTTCATGAAGAACTAACATATTAAGGGAACTAATGGTTCATCGATTGATGATAACATTGACATCATTAATGAAACTGAAGAAGCAGTCCAGGAATGAAGAAATGAGATTCTGCCTCGGACTACACCAAAACAATGCAGTCTACAATACGAGCATTACAATGGAGTAATGTGCGTTCAAGGTATCCAAATAACAAAAGAATGCCATCGCAACGCTAGTGGAAGTAAACTAGTGGCAGTAAATATTAAATGATGATGACACTTCTTGAAGTCAACGCCAGAACTACACGGAGCTAAAAATATAAATTTATGCTGCATTTGGGCAAGTAGAAAGGATATGTGGGAAAATAATTTGGTTGAATTTTCCCTGAAAATCGCGCAATGGCACTAAATAACTTTAACTGAATATGCACTGCGGCCTCCTACAAGCGTAAAATCACTTTCAACTATTTAATCAGGACCATTTTGCCTCAAGAAATGGCATTATTTAATATTAATTTTCTTTTAATGAAATAGCAATGTTAGCTAAATCTTCCTTGAACCGACAGCATCCTCTACAAACATCAATGCACGAGTTATTTTCTTTCTTTGAATCCAAGCAGCTAAGCTTTTGTATGGAAATAGTTCTCGTTCACAATAAATTACACTCAACAATTTCGTATCAATGATATTCTTTTCTTAGGCGGCAGATGTGCACTTGGTCCCGACAACTTGAAAGAGTTTAGTAGCGAAACGGAAATACTTTTCCTACCCTGACGATACTCCCAGTTTATCAGCCTCGCAAGTGAGAGACAACAAACTGTTGTGGTACGAGTTTCCTATCATCTTTTTAGCCCCAAAGCAGCTTCCTAGGAAAAAGTCTCCTTCAACAGGGCGCCCAGCCACCAACGTCCGTTCAGCTGAAGCACTTAACTTGCATTTTCCTGATCTTTGTATTAGTAAGGAGGGTACATAGAAAACTGCTCATAGAAAAAGATGTGGATGACGACAGCAGCAATGAACAGGCAAATGAAGATCACAAAGCCAGTCCACTTGAGGACAGTCTCCCAGAGGAGCTTGCGGAGGTTGCGCAGCACCACCATCCCCACCAGCAGCCCTGACACAAAGCCAGCCAGATGTGCTGCGTAGCTCACCTGCACGGTAACACGAGTTTAGTGTATTGAACCTGCTTGCCATATAAAGTACAGGGATATACAGGGTGGCCCAGAAGTAACTGACCCTTTCAATTTGCTAATAAAAAGAAAAATATGAACGCTAGAAAGTTGAAACTTGTTTTATTTGTAAGAATAACATTTTTATAGTTTATTATATGGTATCCTAGATACTCAGCTAGCATATAAACTGAAGAAAGTTTGCTTCATTTCATACCTTCAAATTTTTATAATGGTTCGCTACAGCAAAGAAAAAAGAATCAGAATTTTGCAATCCTATATTAAGACGACGTCAATAACAGAAGTGCAACGTGACCACAGAATCCATTTTCAAACAAGGATCAGTCCTTCTAAAAACACAATTACACAAAAAGCAAAACACAAGAAGAGAATAACATTGTTAAGAGATTGCTTTCCAAATCATTTAATTTCACGATTTGGAAACATCCAGCGGCCCCCTCGTTCTCCAGATTTGACCCCATGCGACTTCTTGTGGGGCTACCTCAAGTCACGAGCTTATGGAACAAATCCAACAAATTTACAAGAACTTAAAAACACCACTTCTTCTGAAATAGCTCAACTTTCGCCAGATAAACTAAGGACCGTAATGGAAGCAACAAGGAAAAGAGCCCTAATTTGTCAAAACAACCGTGGCGGCCATTTAAAGGATTTTATTTATTCAAGCCAGTGTTAATAAACTATTAAATTGTTTTTCTTTCCAATAAAACAAGTTTCAACTTTCTAGCGTTCATAGTTTTCTTTTTCAGTTACTTCTGAGCCACCCTGTACATACAAAGGAAACTCTTCTTGATGTAGGAAGTGTAGAACTGGGAGAACTACCCACATTGAAGTAAACTGATGGCAAGGTCTTTGACTTGTAATACAAAGAAAAAATAGCGCAAAAAAGTCATTCAATTAGAATTCTGACTCGTGTTACATGCTCCAACTGTTATACCGTAAGTCACTTAATGTATCTCTACACATGTCAGCCATGCTACATAATACAGGAGGCCCTCAATTACGACGGATATCCGTTCTTATGATGTATTTTAACTCGAATTTTAATGCAAGTCGGAAAACACATAAATAACGTACGTACGTACCTAAGTCACTCCCCAATGCTAATGTGGTGCAATACGTACATTAAAGTCATAATCTAGGACATAACAAGACACTTCTTTGATATGAAAACACAACTATGGCTAAAAAATAGCTCATAGAAGACATAAAGATAAAATAATGGTCCACGATCTCTGTGGGACATAGCGTCGTACCCATGAAACGTCATAGGTCGGTTCCGTATTTAACCGAGGACCCTCTTATTAAATTCAAGGCTTCCAAATTATTCATAGAAGAATTAAGATGTTAAATTTACTAAGTACCTACAAGATTTTCGTAGTTTTTAAAAACATGCGAGAGCATTGCATGAATATTCCTTTACAGGGAATCATCACACCAACAGAAACAAGCTCCTACCGACACAGTGGTATTTTTGATCTTGCTGTTCATGAATCAAAGTTTAATTTCGAGTCTTGAACATTTTGACGGCTAGAATGATGGTGAGCGCAAAACACTTTCCCAGCACGCCCATGACCAACACACACCCTTTTATCATCGGTTCCGTAATTGACGTTGTAGATGAAGACGACCAGGTCGGTTATCATGATGGAGAGCAAAGCGAGCAAGCGAACCCAGTTAAAAGGCATCTCGCTCCAGTTGAGGATGATGTTGGCCAGGTGAGCTGCGATCAGTGCGTACACGCCACCGCTCGCTCCCACCAGGTATGCCTGCACATTCAACACTTGAAAATTAGTCATGAAAAAATAATGAAATTTTTCGTCGTTTACTTTAAGTGTGAAGTTCTTAGTTATCTATTACTACAATTACAGTGGCTCTGTCAGGATCAACGTGCAGAATACACTAGAGCTAATAAAGCTTCAAGTCTTGTGAAAAATTGTGGGCACTTGAGGTCAGAAAATGATTTGCAATTTCCCTACACATATTTCCCTCCCCGAAAGAGAGTGAGCATCACTTGGATTTTAGCAATTAGGTTACACATTTGCTACCAGATTTTTGAAAAAGATTCTGCTTGGTAAACATTGGAATGAAAAATTGCCATGTATATCTTAATTAACTCAAGTGTATAATTTTACTCATGAAATTAAAACAATTTTTAAAATCAAAAACACTCTGATGGTAGGTTTATTGATGTTCTAGGCCGTAGAACATCTACAAAACTAGAACTGACTCTGAAACCCACAGAATCTACAGCTTTTAGTTTGCAAGATTTTTTTTTTACATGCAACTCCGGCACTTATCCAAGGAACAGTTAATGGCATAACAAAAGAGACAACATAGCCAAGGTAAATTCATCAATGCAGAATGCCCGCGTACATCCAAATGAACCCACTAGAGAGCATTTGCTCTAAAAGAAATTTCTCCACGAAGGGGGGGGGGGTCACATAAATCTAGGTCAACTACTGCATACTCTCTATCAAGATAGAACTAATTTTTGGTCATAATTTTCAGTGCCTACCATCCCATGACAATTCTTACACCACCTTCCTAAGATCATGTTTTGGCTCACACACAGATTATAGATTACACCGAAGAAGACTGCTCCCTCCTCACCAGTGGCGCAGTCAGCCGAAGATTTCGGGAAGGGGGGGGCATGATCCCAACGAATAATTTGGGTGGGCAGACATTAATTATCAGCCATCTTTTTATCCTTTTACTTATAACAGCGACTGAAACTGGCCTCCAGCTCAACTTTTCGGGAGGGGGCATGGTCTCCGTGGGTCCCCTCTGGCTGCACTACTGCGAGTCCTCACCCTGGGGTCGGAGATGGAGGAGGCGAGAGAGCCCGCCACAACCCCCGCCAGGTAGAGCAGCAGCAGCCGCCACCATTTGTGCACCGTTTCCAAAGGCAGGCCCACGATGCACGCCATCACGCAGTTGCTCAGCAAGTGAACGTACCTGCATTTGAGAGAATTTATGATAATTTTTGCGTTATGTCTTGAAGAAATAATTTGAATGTACCTGGATTTGAGGGAATTTATTTCAATTTTTGTGCTTTTATGTCTTGAAAAAATAATTCAAAGCAGACTGGCGAGCTTTGAGCTTAAGTTCAACGAGAGCTTTATTGCTTCAAATTTTGCGTTCATTGTCTTGAGGAAATTATTTAGGGCAGACTGGTATATACTGTGAGCTTTGAGTTTGAGGCAACAAAACATGCATGTTATTGCATTGTTTTTACAGAATTCCCCTCACGCATCGCGTCTCTTTAAAAAAAGCCTGCTAAACGTCAGGCGCACGCATTAAAAAGTCTGCAATCCGGAATTTTATATTAGATTATTAGCTAGTTTAAGCCTCCCTATCCGCAACAAATGCAATCCAAAAAGAGAAAGAAGGAAGGCACCATTTAGTATGGAGTTGAGGGAACGTGGAATCTATGCAGAAAGGGCATAGAAACAGTAAGTTGAGAATGAAGCTCATGAAACAAGATCAAAGTTGAAGAAGAAAGTAGTAGGTGCTGGAAAACAGGACAGCAGTGAACCGAAAAAAAGATGGTCCTTATACATAATAAAAACATTTTATTTCAACAAAAAGAAGGCCTACCTAACTCTGAGCTCGGGCCCACACGTTTCCCCCTGGGAGTGACCTCTACAAATTATTGCGTGGATCTTGCCTCTTTGAAGCTGTTCCCGGACTTTTCAAAAAACGACGCTTGGTTTATTGTGTTACTAGGGGCCTGATATAGACAGGAATCTTGATTTCAGAGTCAAGTACAAATAGGTAATAATGACTAATTATGTCCGTATTGAAGAGAAATTCACTTAACGTTCCACAACAATGCTTTATTCACATGTATGTAGAAGGTATTTCCATGTGCTTATCCCCTTGTCATTAAAAAAATCGATCCTTGGTGGAATACTCTTAAAGTTTTAGACAAGTATTTGCATGGAAATTTCTTTAAAGCATAAGCTACTGAACACTTTACTGTATACTTGGATGCACAAATGGCAAGATATAAATGAAAGGTGATTGGTATTCCACCAACAACCTTTGCTCATGCTCAAGGATAGGAGTGTGATTATTTCACGATTACTTTAATTCACAACTGGTTTCTTGCTTCCTCTGGCATCCCGTCAGACTGCCAGCAAAAGAAATAGAATCTTACTATGCACTAACTTCATCGTACTGTTAAATTATTCTGCCCCACAATGACCTATGAGTGATACTTTATATTTATTATGAATTTGTCACATGCGAATAAAAGCAAATTAATTGGAGACTTGAAAACAAAACCTTGAGGAGCGGCGAGTCTAAATTTCTACTACTGACTGTGTTCCACTTTTAGTTTTCTCTTTGTTCGTGCTTAAATTTTGATTTACTTGGATGCTTTGTGCTGCATGAAATAAAACTATTGCATATTAATGTGAATAGTTATTGTTTGACCAGTGCACCTGTTATTTACATTGTAGCTGAAAGAATCATTTTGATAACACAAATCCACATTAATGAAAAAGTGAATTCATTAAGCCTAATCTTTATAGATTTGATCAAAAATTTTAGTTCAAGCCTCTCAATCTACAACAAAAGTGTTCCAAGGAGCGGAAGGAGGAAAGCACCATTTGCCGTAGAATAAAGGGAACATGGAATTTATGCACAAGGTGCGTCCCCCATACCCAGCACATTAATACAGTGAGATTATAAGAGATTTACAAAATCAGGTATATGTTAAAAAAAGAAACTTATGCTGAAAAAGGGAGTGAATGAAAAAAATGGCCTTCAATAAAGAAAACCCAATTTTATATTAACAAAAGGAAAGCCTACCTACCCTCAAGATCAATACTTTGTATCTTCACCCTGGGAGCGCTAATTCCCATTCCTATAATAGAAGTATCCTCCTAAGGAGGCTTAATTAAGCTTGATAACAATGAAACCTCACCATTCCAACAGAATGACCCTGATTCAGTAAATCATGAATATTCTATGGGAACGCGCACTAACTATCAGTGGAATACACTTATATCCCAATGTTTGGGAAGAGCTTGCTCTGCAAAAATTAAGTTCTTGACTGGGAACACGAGGACAAAGCTGTTACATTTTTGTTATGAAATGTTACAAAAATAGACTTGATGAACACTGTGTATCATTAGTTTAACATTAACTAGAATCTCGTAAGCATATTGTAATACCTTTTACTCGTGAATAAAGCATCGTCATGGAATGTTGAATGAATTTAGTATATCAACGGAAATTTTGTGGGTATCATTAGCTTAACATCAACTGAAATCAAACGTAGGCATCTCCCCCCTCCCCCTCCCCTCCCTACCCCCACGCACCCAGCATGCAGGAACATGTAGGACACAAAGCGCCACGCCTCAGCTCGCCGTTTTGGATTGTAGATGAGCGGGGACTCGAAAGGTACAGGCTGGTATGGACCAGCCCCTCCCATCTCCATGGCGTAATACACATACACGCAGATCTGCACAAACACAGCAAAGTATGCGGTTATGTTGTAGTTCATGCGGCTTGGTGCTGAGCAGTATCATTGATACTAATGTTACAGGCACTAATATAATACACGTACACGCACATCTGCACAAACACAGCAAAGTATCACATTGTAGTTCATGCGGCTTGGTGCTGAGCAGTATCCCTGATACTAATGTTACAGGCACTAATATAATACACGTACACGCACATCTGCACAAACACAGCAAAGTATCACATTGTATTTCATGCGGCTTGGTGCTGAGCAGTATCACTGATACTAATGTTACAGGCACTAATATAATACACGCACACGCACATCTGCACAAACACAGCCAAGTATCACATTGTATTTCATGCGGCTTGGTGCTGAGCAGTATCACTGATACCATGTAATATTAAGAGGGCCATTTTTGGTGGACCTTTCTAGGTCACACGTGTCTATTGAGTGCGCTCAAAATACATGAGGAGCATGAATAAAGAAGCCTATCCAAAAAAGTTGTGAACTCCCACCCATTTTAGGATGACGATGTGATGCTAAGATAAAAGAGCGCTTGGTTTCTACCTATGGAATTATGAACAAATTATGTATAAGAATGGTGAGCGTTGCTTCTGTCAGTGCTTGCAAAAAAATTAACTCAACAGCCCAATTATAGCAAACGCTACAAGAAGCAACTAGTTATGCACACATATTGTAAGAGAAAGTTTCTTTTGCTATCTTTTGTAGCACAGCCTCCACATCTGTTTTAGACTGACAACTTTATTTCATTTTCTTTTGAACAATTTTGGTTGGTGTTCTAATACATTTCAGCTTTACTAATGAATAACTGATTTAAATGATAGTAAGCCTAAAATTATTACCAATAGAATTTCAACTAAATCATCAGTTACACCAAAGAGTATTTCAACTATGCCTCTTTATGTTCATGTCAGTAATTTAAATGTTTTACTAGCTTGTTTCACTCATGGTTCATTTGTTGATTTGCAGTACTTAAAATCTCAAGATTGATTTTGAGTTGCCGTAGTTTTTTACCTGGTGTTTTGAGTTCTTACTTGACTTTTAGGGTATGGAATTGATTTTACCTTATGTTCTTCTTCAAGTCAAGATAGTGAAAAATCTTCACTCTATTTCCACTTTTAAATCCCTAATTTTAATCTTAGCCTTGTCAAATATCTTTTGAAAATACCTCATCTCTTATCTCACCAAAGACAACAGTTCAAGTTGCTCTAGTTTTCTTCGTTCATGTTAGCAGCATTTTTTTGTTGGTTAACTAAAGGTATTTGTTTCATCGACACAAAAGCACCAAAGGTCCATGGCTACTTCAAATGGAGGGCGACTAATTTAATGCTTTAAATTCCTTCCCCAGTATCTCCTTCACAGCTGTCCTTCCTTGTGCGATCAGTCTCCACAAACCATGCCTATAATTCAGGCTCCATTAAGCTCTAAATTTAGCCTCATACATTTCAGTTAGAATCTATAGCTCAGTACCTTTTCCTTTGTACTCATTTTTCAATAGTGAATTAGCAATTCAGGTTTTTCATTCTCCTTTCTTGTTGCCTTTATTAATAAGTTAAAAAAATACAATGAGTCTAAATCATCAGCAAGAGAGAAATGACAACACTATCAACACAAATCCAACAGCCACAGTTCACATATATGAAAATATATACATGGTCACTATAAGGTTGAGAAATGACAAAAGCACAGGATTTCTTTCTTTCCACATTTATCAACAAGTCAAGAAAAACAGACAACTAGTTTATCTCACCAGCAAGAGACACAACAACAACATCACCATAAATCCACCAGCCACAGTTCACACAGGCAGAAGAGGAGGAAACATGCATGGCAATCCCATCAAAAATATCTTGCAAGATGAGAAGCTACCTGAGCAATGCAGAGGGCAGGGATGGTGATGGGAGGCGGGCAGCAGGTGTACTCCTCCAGGTAGATGCGGTCCGCGTTGGCCTTCTGTGAGCGAGGCGTCATGGACAGCCCTGCCTTCACTAGAGCAGCACGCACGGCAGACCGAGTTTTTGGATCGTCTGGCACATTCACCTGCAATACACCAAATATTAGCATTAAATGGTCAAATTATGAGGAATGCATACAAGTACAGACTAAGTAATATGGGATATATGAAAGAAATCATTTACATATATAACCTGTAAGAAAGAAGATCTGACAAGCCTTATGGAAGCAGAAATTCCTGGGATGATTAAAAGTAAAAATGGATTACACCCAGCAAACATGTATTCACTCTTGTGAACAAAAGAATCAACTCTAAGCAATGTTGCAACCACACAAATAAAATAAACTTTTAAGTATAGCTGGGAGACTGCTACACTATTTCATTTTATCTACTCGAGTAGAATTCAACCCAAAATTAACCCAGCAACAGAGTTATATATTTTAAAAGGCATCCCATGTCCAAGTTCAGCACAAGCACATGAACCCATGATCTATGGTATGATAAAAAAACATTTGTAACGTATGATGTTCTCAGTCTTAGTAAAAAAATTACTCATTTTGGAACTGAAGTAATTTTCAAACTTATTTTGAAGTATTTCCTTTTAGTCAAGGATACCTGTGTTCTTTCTGTGATCCATAAAATGTGGCAAGAAGTTTGGCCAGAAATATTTTATTTACTCGTATTTCCCAACCTACAAAAGTTTACAGGCAGAAGCAATGGTAGCACCAAATGCAATCTCTGCCAACTCAGAGAGGTGTAAGCTTACAAAAGAAGGTTGTTGCTGCATCAATATCTCAGAATTTACTATACAATGAATACAAGGCTTTTAGATAACTATCATGATTTCTGAATACCTGCCTGCCTCATCCAAAAATAATAGCATCAGCAAACATATTCTAACGCCATTAATTAATGTACTCTGGAAAATCATTTGGCCAATATTTATTATTTAGATCAGATTAAATTATCAGTTAGTTTGGGCCACTATTCAAAATTCATTACAGTGAACAATAAGAGAATCAACTGAAGCCCAAGCAAAACAATATTACCCACATTTGAAGGTTAAAAAAATCTGTCACACACTTCAATTAGCAAGAAATTTGCATTTAGAATAAGTTTTGCTTTGTTTTTGTACAGGTAATAACAAACTAAATGTGTGTGTGTGCAATTAAAGCAAAGCAAGAATAAAACTTTCTTATCATTAAGTCATTTCTATAATGAGCGTACCAAAAGTATTTTATAACATGGAAGAATTTCAAAACATGTAATATCAATGAGAGTGAGCAAAGTGCAACTACAGACATTATTGAGCAAATTTTCTCCACAGCATATCAGATTAGATAAGTTAGTTTAAGCCTTCCTATCCACCACAATGGCAATCCAAAGAAAGGAAGGAGGAAGCCACCATTTAGGATGGAGTTAAGGGAACACAGAATCTATGCAGAAAGGGCATGGAAACAGTAAGTTGAGGAAGAAGATTATAAAAGAAAATCTAAGCCAAAAAAGAAAGTAGTAGGTGCTGAAAAACAGAACAGAAGTGAACCAAAAAAAAATGGCCCTTAACATAATAAAAACAATTTATTTCAACAAAAAGAAGGCCTATCTAACTCTCAGCACGAGCCCACGCACGTTTTCCCCCTGGGCGTGCTATTTGTCCATAGCATCAGACTCCAAGATACCAAAGGTACAAAAAAATTGACCCAACTAGGTGACACTTGCACATTTGGCCCCACATCACAACCTCAATTAATGCAATGCATCAATGCCCATATCAACATTACTAAATGAATAAAAAACAGACTTTGACTCTCGATCACAGAAAATGATTTCTAAAATACCAACAAATTCACATTCAAAATTTGCAATGATGCCTATACGAAAACTTTTTTGCAGCATATATCAAGCATTAAAAATCTAAATTTATCACTAAAATATTAAACCATAAAATGCTATTTTTATTACCCATCTACATTACACTTACATATCTTCATTAACAAGAAGGAATGACCAAGATCACAAGTTTTATAATTATTTGAAACTCTGAAATAGTAAAACATTAGAACTTTTCTAAAAACAATTGAAATAAGTTAATTAGGAGTGAAAAACATAAATAAACAAATACATAATGAGAAACATACAAAAAATTATCAATTTATTATGCTTTCTCCACTAATATTTGTGCTCATGGACGGCGAAAATTTCTAGGGAAGAGGTCCAAGCAGAAATGAGGGCCTTAGGAAAATTTCACATAACAAATTTTTTTTTAATGTTCACTAGGCACATGGAATCAACAATTTTTGCAAGCAAATGCACATGAAGCAGCTAATTCAACTGAAAATATTAGACAGAGTTTCTCAGGTGCATGATGAAAATTAAGGCTCCTCAGACTTGGTGTTTTCATCTCATTACATTCCCTCATTAGACAACCAGGAGGCAGCTACACAAGTAGCACAAGTTTGACGCAGGTAAAGACTCAGGACCAGCATGCCACCAACATAACAAACAGTGAAACATTAACTAAGAAGACAGTAAAACGAAGATCAGGAGCTCACCTCGTCCATCTGTGCAGATTCTCCCTGAGTAAGCCACAAAAATAATTGCATAGTAAGCAAGAAAAAATGCATGTAAAGAGCAAGAAGAAAGAACTAATGTCAGGAGTTGTTAAGGTGGAAAATGAACATCCCTGACTAATATTGTAAACATTTTTCATCAACACAATGATAGACTTTACTTTTATTAGAGAGTGTCAGTAAGTCCGTCCATCACACTTTGAAAATATAATATTAAGTTTGTAGCACTGATACGGTATTAAACTTTTTTACCCAAGCTTGAGAATACCCAAGTTTGATGATTTCAGGCATGATTTCAGATATTTAATGCTAGTTTTTTGCTCAAGGTTAGGTTTTTAACCTCTGGGTTATTTTATGCTTGTTTTTTTGCAATTAAACACAACTTTAAATTCTCATGCATGGGTACAGCTTGGGTACACTAGTTCATGATAATTTTTAGTCACACTCACAAGTCTACTTTCTTGAAAAAGTCAAAAGTTCTCATACTTTACCACAGGACATTTCATTGCAAATAATGTTTCATTAAGATTATATATTTAAAGTATTTTACTTGAAATTAACCCTCATTCATAGCTGTTCAATGTTCTTTCTGGATCTAATTATAAAAAATGAATTTCAATAACCTAACTTCACTGGAATAACAGATCATAACCAACCAAAAAGAACAAAAACTTATGATACGGTAAATGCAAAGATTTAAATAGATATTTTGTGCCAGTCACACTTCAGTAAATGATAAAATTAATGAAACTATAACATCTTCTGTAGGTCACCACAGAAAATTGGAATTGCACTCAACACGTTGACTACAAAGTGGGACAAATGTATTCCACTAGATGAGCTGTTCATTTATGCACCAATGTAAACAAATAACATTTTGAACCATTTTGTAACCTCATTGTAAAGGAATGTTATTATACAAGGAAAATGTTATTGCAAACTTATATTTGTACATATCTTACAAACGATGAAAACTCATTCGAGCAAGTGAGTCGATTTTTACAGTCTGTTTTTTACAACATAACTAAATCAACTCGACTTTACAACCCGCACAACCGTACTCAACGTGTTAAGTTTTAAGGAGATACACTACAATTTTTTCTCAACTGGAAAGTTGGCAATAATGAAAAAAAATAACACTTGCACTTGCCTGCATTGGAGCCCTCGGAAAAAAATTCAAATCACAAAATCAGGAATAAGACTGATCCTTCTCATTGCCACCTCGACCCCATGAAGCGCAAACAAAGTTTGTTGAACGCTTAGAGCAGCTCACCCAAGGTACATAAATGGTTTTTTTACTCGTCAAAATTTAATGCATTCATTAGGAATATTCAAGGAGTATTAGTTGCTCAATCAGTATTTCTGGCACCACCCAGTTTATTTATAAGTTCTGGCTGGTACACCTAAGCTTAATTCAAAATTTGTTCATTTAAACTGAAGTGCAAATGATGGAGTAATTGTACTATATTCAACAAAGCACCTAATTGGCTTCTCTATTTAGGAATCCATGGCAGTGAAAAGTATCATTTTCATTTCTTAACAAATACTATTGTCAACAGACATGCTTACACTCTTCAAACTGTTTAGAACTGTAAGGTAGTGTGGTATAACTGCTACTGAAACACACATTACATTCATGTTCATTAGCAGTGAAACTTTAAACACATTCACCGCGGTTGTTAATGATTGGTTTGGTTGTACGTAGCAGAATTGGAAAATTGACTTGACTACTTGAATACATTTTATCCTTCCTGAGAAATCATATATATTGTTTAAAAAAGTCCTAGTTTTATGATTAAAAAACTATGGCAAATATTACTGAAAAACTATATTTTATAGGTGGATAAGCTTACTGTTCAAAGCAAAGAAATTTGACACTAAAATAATAGTGTCCTAAAGTTGCCTCATTTTGAGGACTGTGGTTGACATCTTATATATTCATAATGCTATCCATTTACAATGTTTAGATAACTGGGCCGACTGTAGAACACAAGCTCAAATGACTTGGAGTACTGTGCCTAGAAAAATAAATTAGATGCTAGTTCAAGCCTCCCTAACTGCTAAAAAAAAAAAAGAGTTCCAAAGAGAGGAAGGCACCATTTAGCATTGAGATAAGGGAACACAGAATTTATGCAGAAGAGGCATAGAATCAGCAAGTTGAAAAAGAAGTATATGAAACAAGAAAAAATTGAAGAAGGTAGTACGTGCTTGAAAACAGGATACCAGTCAATCAAAAAAAAAAAAAAAGATGGTTCTCAGTATAACAAAAATCATTTTATTCCAACAAAAATCATTTTATTCCAACAAAAAAAAGGCCTACCTAACTCTCAGCTTGGGCACTCACACGTTTTCTCCCTGGGAGTGCTAATTCCCATAGGTACAATAATCGTATCCTCCTGAGGGGTGTGACGAGAAAAATATGAAAGGCCATTAGATGTTCAGAAATTTTGAAGTCATTGACATTTACTTTCACATTTGCTGAAGAACATCACATAGCGTATCTGTGATACAAGCTTAGGAAATAGGAACGCGTGTCATGGGATTTGCCGAACATTATTATATATATGCCGGGCCGTGTGCATTTGGCCTCATCAGCTTTTGAGAGACTGAATTTTTTCATTTCTTACTGCCCTTCTTTTATTTTATATTCCTTCCTATTTTAAATAAAGGGGGTGGACTAGTGTAGATAAAAACTGAGCCAATTTGCTAAGACTCACTAGGGCATAGAATTCCTGCAAGTTGATATATCCATCATTGTTGTAGTCAACACGATCAAGAAGGTTGTCCACCAGCCCAGGCGAGAGAGGAACTTCACTCAACGGTCGTCGCAGCAAATAGTGGCGGAGCTCTGACCTCAAAATCAGCCCATCACCATCAGCATCAATCTGAAAAAATTAAACATTGACTATTTTAGCACCAAGTCAGTCAATAAATTCTAATAGGTATATATCTAAACAAATGAGAAAAAAACTGAATCTCCATAACTTGAGAATTGGTTGATCCTAGAACCAAAGACATAAATCAATGCATGTGGTAAACTATATTTAATTGAGCCACAATTGCTCTCCTCTGCTAGACAAAAGATATTTCCTGCCTTCAATCTGATTTCAAAAAATCAGAAGATTTTCCACATTAGATTGAAAATAGAAAAACTGTAAAATAAAAATTCTAAGCTATTTAGTAAGCATTTAGATGGCCTATTAAGTCCTTCCCCAACAATTTCTTTGTTAAAAACGTTTCTTTTTCAGACTAATTTTTTCCCTCCTCCTCCTTCTCACTTGTCGAGATGTAATCATTGTCTAATGAACTGGCAGAGTTATCAGAAGTTTTTAAGCTTCCGAAGGAAGGTTCATATTCACTATCTTTTGTTGAACTGGACATTTGGAGTGTAACACTTGAAAATGCTACAAAAAAATGAATGTAAATGTGGATGCAAACAACATCCATCCAATGACAATGGCTGTAAGAGCAAGTCTAGTAACAATGTCCTTGAAATCCCACAGTTCTACCCTTTCGCCTCTGCCAGGCGTACGATTTGACAATAATACACGTTTCACACGTAGAATGGCTAACAAAGGCTTAAAATCAACGAGTATATACGTATGTAGCTGGTTTTTTGAAGGTTAAGTTTTAGAAGAGTATACTTGTCGACGACTGGAAAAAGAACATTTTGTGAAGACCTGTATACACGTTTCTGCCGGGGAAGGGGTTAAGGCAAGCGTCCCCCATAGGAATCCAGGATTTTGAGAAAATTTGAGAAATAGGGATTATTCCTGCTATAGGAAGTGTAAGAGGTCAGGTACATCCTGTGAAAAAATGAATTTTGTACGTTCGATCATTCGCCCGCTACGGGGGTTTGAAGAATGGGGGGGAGGGGAGGGGAAGTTGTATTTTATCATGTTACACCTCCCCTTGGCTACTT
>JACJUY010005608.1:0-23791 GCA_014220935.1 Platorchestia sp. MABIK | reverse complement strand
TGATTTCAGTAAAAGGACAGAAAGAATAACAGTTAACACATCTATAATTGCATCAAAATCTAATTTTTCCTTCAAGACTAATGTTTGCTTTTTACATGACTTTTGATTTGTCCAACTTGAATTTTCAGCACTTATTTGAATTGATTGGCATGATATAAAAAATGAATTTAAAAATATTTCTGGCACTTTTAGGCCTTCCAAGGAAGGCAATACATAATACAAAATGCTTCATAAAGATATGAAAACTACTCTTGAGTCCATCAACCACTGCTGTAAAATTAAATTAAACTTACCTGCAAAAATATTTCATGCCAGTTGATGGGTTCAGAGAATCCTCCTCTTGATCTTGTCATTTTTATAATTTAGATGCCAGGTTTTCTACAGTGTATCTAAGCTAAATCTTGAAGGACATAAAAAGCATGAAGGACACCAATGAAATAAATATGAAAAAATAAACACAAAGCATAATTTTTATGATTACTGTGAACTGCTATTTAAATTTAAAAAATTTATGAACTAAGAACTAAAGATAACTACTTATAATGATAAATTCAAAAAAAGTAAATACATAGGCAGTAATGTAACCATATCTGAGTGTAAGCAGTTAATTTTTCAATTTTTGATGCACATGCTTATTATACAAGCTATCACGTTGCTGATTCTTGGTTAATGGCAACCTATGAATTAACAATTCAAAGAAAAACACTTCGTTTGATACCACGGTGCCCCAGTTACCTAGGCAACGCTTCTTGCCCCGATTAATAACTGTGTCACACATGCACAACACAAACTAAAGGTAGATTGCCTGCGTCCCACCATAAAAGCTACTTTTTGGTAATAAATTGTTTGAATAGAATGACCCGTAGCCCAAGCCAACAATGAATAAGAAATGACTCTTCCACATCATCGACAATCAATTCATAGAATGAGTGACGACCACCCATAGTGACGAAATATTTTTATAAAGATCAACTTTTTTTTAAATTATTTCTGCCGCGGATTATTTTACATACTATTTGTTCCTACTTAACGATCCAAGTAAATTCTGAGTTTGCTGTCCGTATTGCATCGTTGTGAACATTTTATATTTACAATACTGTACGTATTTCTGCTCGTGGTCACGTCATTTTACCATAAAAATGAACAATGTTGACAAAGCTGAGATTTTAACATTGGCTCATATCCCTTTCTGTTAAATTTATGATGAAAGCGTTCAGTAACGTAATTAAGTGGCTTAACTATTCTCATAACGGTAATTTAAAATTTTTCTTCTCTGGATACAAGTGAACTAATTCCCAAATTGGAACCTGCTGTGCAAAAATTCTCAAATTATCGGCCAGCTTTTAACATATGAATTATTTCCTTATATCATATTTGTCCTCATTCAACAGGTGGGCTTATAAGTAAATACCTGACAAGATAATTATGTCACCAAGTAATTTTTATTAGAAGTCATGTTTACAATGAACTACTAGTATTTACTATCAGCTCCTAACTCGTTTAAAGTATTATTTACGCTTGTACGTTTTTTTCTTTTTATATCTTCCTCAGGGCACTAATAACTTTGTACAAATTTTTTTACACCCAATAAAGAACCAACAGCCGAATCTAATAAATGAAATGCAAAACAACTACTCATCCAGTGTTCAGATGCAGAGATATTTCCTTGTTTTAGGAAATTTTTGAGTTCTAAAAAAAAAAAACTTCAAAAGCTTCATGGAAACAGGAAAATTTCGCTATAAGGGTTCATTTTCATGTAAGATTATGAGTACGGGATTAGCCACTTAGAATTTTATGCTTAGCTACTTAGTATTTATGATTTTTAACTCCTATTGGACATGTTCGAACTTTGATAGACGAATTGTACGCGTACATACAGACTAGGAACCATCAGAGGCGCCACTGCATCGCAGCTGTCCAGCGCCAGTTCGACTTCACGTGACTTGCAGCTCGCAGAGTCACAGACCAGTCTGGCTGCTTAACAGTCCTTCCAATGATTGTAGTGAGAGGTAATTGACATGACGCGCTATGACGTAACTGAAAATTTTGAAGTGAATTTGCATAATACGTACAGCCGGTAGCACAACCGAAGTGGGCCCACGGGGGCAATGGCCCAGCCGAAATGTTGAGCTGGAGGCCAATTTCAGTCACTGTTTTAAGTCAATGAATAAAGAATTGCTGAAAATTAATGTCGTTGGTTAAAGAACTATATACTCTCAAGCAGACGACACAGTACTTTAGCCAACGGAAGAAGATTATGGGACCTCACTTTTCTGAGGCAACCAGAAAATTTCGCAAGACTCGAGCACTCTCAAATCCTAATCATACTCTAAATGCAGACAACTGAATCATGCTCAAAAAGCAGTATTAAGTATTTTACCAAAAACGTAAACGTATAATTTGTGCTTCGACGCACAATTGACTGAAATGAGCCACTCACCAAGTCCTCTGAATTACCAACACTTTCCCCTACCTACATTGTAAGGAATTTGAGCTTTGAGTTTTCACTAGCTTTAAAGTTATTGCATGACTCCTCCAGATCCAATCGATAACTCCTCAGAAAGAACGTAGACTAACCACATGGTTACAATGATGATTTTCACAACAAAATATCATTCTAACACACTTCTCTTGATTCAGTTTCATATTTTAAAATCTTGCAACGTCAATAATGGTGATTAAACCGGATTATCGCATTCAACTAATGACATTTTCTATTCCAGAGCTGTTACTTAAGGCATCGCCAAAGTAATCCATTGTCGACAGCTTTTTTTCTAATTGTTGGAGACGCGCCTAAGTAACAAAGTAAGTCGGCAGCACCGCACTGCAGCTGATATTCGAAGTTAGGTGAAACGTAAACATTCACAGCGAAAAACAAACATCGGCATCTGCGGATGCTTTATTTCCAATTGAAGCATGATACATATGAGGTTTTACATTGGTTTTTCAAATGCCTTATAACTAACACCAGGACGCCATGACTCTTTCCCCCGGTCAAAGACCGGTACCCATTTCAGACACCTGGGTAGAGTGGGGTATTGTGCTTACAAATTTTTCTCCTAAACCCAACAGAGAAAATCGCCACCAGCGCCGAGACTCGAACCCGCGTTTCCCACACGGAGTCAGGTCCAATAGACACGCGGCTATGACGAGAATCGTCGCTCCCGCACAGCTAAGCCTCCCTACATCACCTAGACTCTCAGAAATGAGTACCGTCTTGAATGGACGAGATCATTATTGCGTCCTGTTGTTAGTAATAAAGCATTTAAAAAACAGTGTAAAAGATGGTGTGTGTCAGGGCTTGAAGGAGGCGGGTCAGATGGCAGAGCTACTTTTGGTATAACTAAGTACATATTCTGCTAAAACATAGTTTGTTATACAATATTTTATCCTTTCCTATCAAGCCAGCTACTATATAAATGTCAGATATTAGGCTCAGCAAAATACTGTCATCTACTTGGCCCTGCTTGCATTGTGTTGAGAACCAACCTAAGAATGGGTGTTATCCAAATAACTTCTTAAAAATGTTTCAATCCCACTACTGCTAAAATTCCCAAATTGAAGCATCTGTTGGACTTTGCAATTATTTTGCATTTTATAGTCTACTCCTAGGTCTAATTTGCGGACCCATTTACCTATCATGCTACCAACAAAGCATAGGTACTTAAGGATTTCTCTTGTCTGATGAATTCCTTTCAATGTTGTTGTTCATGTTCTACTAAATTCATGAATGAATGTAACATAATATGAATTGCATTAAAATTTTTTATAAACCTTATTATTTGAAATGCCGAGTGCTTATAAAATTTAAGATAAAGATCTCAAAGATGATGTAACACCTATAAATCATTAAGTAATCTACCAAGGAAAATGTATGACCATAAATTCAGGATTGGTAAATCAAAGCAAATTAAATTGTTAATCATGTTTGAAAATCAATTGTTGAAATGGTTGAAATTTTATATAATTGTTCAAGTACAATTCAGAAAAACATAAGCCTCTGACATATAGTTCAAAATTTTCATTGTGTTGAATATATAACAATCTCATATTCTTTCTGTTGATTCTGGTAAGATTGCTTTTCAATTTTTTTTTTAATTCAAAAATGGAATTGAAAGTTGGGTATATTTTAACATCAAAAACTAACCAGAAATAGTTACCTGTTGACTAAATATCCACTGGAGTTGGATATTTTGGAGTTTGTGAAATATTTTGCAAACATTACCTATGAAAGTTATTTCTGAAAAATCAGTAGTTTTGAAGAAAAATGAAAAGACCAATACATGAATTAGGTAGCTGTAACTAATCCAAATGCAATTTTTTGTGTCAGATAACCACTTTACAGTTGTTTAATATATATAATACATGTAAGTTTAATGTATAAAATACTTGGAACTTATTTATTAAGCATAAATTGTTTTTACAGACATGGAAAGATTTGTATTTCATTCAGAAAATTAAAGTGAATGACATTCAAGTGAATTATATTTCCTGCAGACTAAATAACCATGGATTTGCTCTCAGTTGGACAAAAGTTTGGTAACTTGATTTTTCAGTTACTGGGGGCTGCTCCTGAAAATGACCATGTACCTGGCATTGCTCCACAGTATGCTGCTTGCAGTACATTTGTACACATGGCCAGGTGATGCTCAGTGCTTGCATAATCTAAGTTTATATGGAACCAACATTTATGACTTGATATTATCTGCACTTCAGAACACAATTATAGTTGACAGGTGCCTGACCACAATGGACACATTCAACAACTGGTATGTTGAAAACTCTTTTGCCAGAAAATATCTAATCTTTTTCAGTATATCATCTAAATTGTAATTCTGAAAGTAACATCCTTAGATATTAATTTGAATAATTAAACTAATTTCACTAAGCTCGTGTTTTCTGAAACTAGTTATTAAATTCAAGTGTGGATATAATTTGGAGTGCAATTTGTCTTTAGTGTTCACGTGACTTATTTATAAACTGAAACTTTTGGCAAAATCTGTTAATTAAATCACTGGTGAAGAAGAATTTTGTACCAGACTGCCATAATAGAAGTCCTAATTTTGTGTTATTGATCTATCATTATTTTTGAAAGTCAATTTTTCTCTTATTTTCTCAAATGGCAGCTAACATAGTGCTTGTGTGCAGCACTTGCATCTAAAAAAAGGCAGCGTAAAATCTATACTATAATAGCCGCATCCGTCATTCTGTCCATGTGTCACACCCACAAGGTAAAAGTGAGTGATGAGCGTATCTGTGATACAAGCTTCATCAACTCTACGATTTATGGTTTATTAGCCCAGCAGATTCAGGGTTGGAATGAATATCACGTGTGTTGGTAGGTTAGATTAGGTTAAATAGAATATTGGCAGTTGAGACTTAGCAAAGTATAGGAAGCTATAGAATAGCATAAGAAATCATGTTAAAGCGCAGTTGGTCCAATATCTAATCCTGTCATTTTTTGATGGGCCGTGTGCACTAGTAATAATAGGAAGTCAATTAATGCTTCCTCACATAATTACAGCCAGAAACCAAAGCGCCATAAGAAGGTCAAGCGGCTGAGCAGCAGGCAGAACAGCCCACCGGCTGTTCATGTCGTCCCTGAAGATCCTTCGCTACTTACTGAATCTCAGTGTGAGGATGCTGAGGATCAGGTTCATAATGTATATTCATGGTAAGTTCTTGTACTTCATTGTTGCAGGGTTAAAGGCAAAAAGTGGACTCCTATTCAATGCTTCTGTTGATGGGGATAAAAATATCCCTTTTCATCTCTGGTGATGACTGAGGGCATGTGTGTAATGTTCTTTTTTCAATTTGTTTTTTCTCTTCTTTCAATCTTGCTGTTTCTATGGTTAATATAATTGTGAAAAGCAGACGTTAAAGCTGCTTCGGCTTTATCATCATTTTTGGTTCATTGGACAGAGGAAAAAAGATGTGACCAGAATAAAATTTTATTTGAGCACCATCATCTCTATTGATATCGTACCTTCAAGTGCTGTCCATCAATTTTGGCACTTGCAACAGAACGTGAATCATTCATTGAATTGTTTTGAAAGTTTTTAGTTGAGATCTTTTTTGTTTTATCTTTTCATGTTTGTAATAAAGAACTTTCCCACTTGTTGTACATTAGCTGTATAGATATATAAATATATATTTAAATTTAGAATGGTTTAAATGCTCAATTTCAAAACAAACCATGATAATTACTAGAAAATTAACCTATTACCAATTGTGCAACGTGGCTTCAACTTCTATTTTATTTCCAGGAGTCCTAGTGCTCGAGCAGGTGATCCTCAAACTAAAAACGTCATCAGGTCCATCACGAGGAAATTTGGGTGAGAATTTTTGATTAGACGAAAAATAAAATGCAACTAAAAATTGGTATAGAATGGTGGAGTGTTGAATGATAAAGCGATTCTTGCTCATAAAGATAACAGCGGGATAGATGAGTGAACATGCGTGCTACGTCAATGTAATAATAAACTCATATTTAACGACAGCTTTGGTCACAGACTATTTAGAGTGTAGAATAGCGCGTTTTCATTGTGACTACCAGTCGAAGATCGTGTGTGGTGTGCATATTGAGAGCTATGAAACTTGCATCACTAACCCTATTAGCTGTTTTACATGTTGTGCATACTTACATTGCTGCCAACTTGATACGATATAGCCGTATTGACTTGGAAGATGTTGATGTTAACCTTGATAAGTGCTGGAAAAACTCATTGAGCTGAGGAACTCCACTAAACGCCCTTGCACATATTTCCACGAAATATCTGGTCAACTAATATTCTTTGTCGAGTGATGTTGAAGTTGTTTGATGGTGGAAGGAAGAAACATTTATGTTTGATACTCAGAGCTATCTTTTTTATATCGTTTCGTGTGGCTGTTAGCGCTCCCAGGGGGGCAATGTGAGGGCCCGAGCTAAAGGTTAGGTAGGCTTTCTTTTTATTAAAATAACATAGGTTTTTGTTTTGTTACGGACCAACTTTTTTCCGGTTCACTGCTGTCCTGTTTTTTCAACACCTACTACTTTCTTCTTCAACTTTGATCTTGTTTCATGAACTTCTTTCTTATCTTACTGTTTCTATGCCCTTTCTGCATGGATTCCGCGTTCCCTTAACTCCATACTAAATGGTGCCTTCTTCCTTCCTCTCTTTGGATCGCCTTTGTTGCGGATAGGGAGGCTTAAACTAACTAATAATCTAATCTAATCTTCGCGTGGCTGTGGTGTGATAACCCTGAATTATGCCTCTCTATGTGACTGGAACATGATGCAAGCTCATGTAGCGGGAAGGCGAAGAATGACGGAGGGTGTGTGCGGCAGGATAAGTTGAGTGGTCCACTCGTGGAAATCGTCACACCTGCTGCTGCGTAGCTGTGGTAGCCCTAAATTATGACTCTTCGTGTGACTGGGTCGTGAAGCGAGCGGATGTAGTGGGAAGTCAAAGAATGAAAGTGGGTGTGCAAAACAGAAAAAATTTAGTGATCCTCTAATGGAAGTCTCCACACGTGCGGCATCCATACAGGCCGCGCCGCAACGCGCTGGGCTACAACTACGCCGCTCAACTCTGCTTCATGAAGGATAAGGTGTTTGCCGAGCGCGTGGGCGTCTCCAGGAAGACGTTTGAAGACCTGATGGCCCGCATCTCTGAAGCGACCGACGCCACCTCCTCCCGACGAGGGCACGAGACCTGCCTCAGAATTAGGCTTCTCATGACCATCATTTACCTGACGAGTAAGAAAGTATACAGGGATCTTCATAAATTGTTCGGATACTGCGAGGCGAACGTTTGCAGGCTTGTGTGCCGCACCATCAACGAAATCAACATGATGAGCAGCAACGCCATTAAGTGGCCGTCCGACTTGGAATCCACGGCTACAGAGTTCTACAAAGTGGACGAGATCCCGGGAGTTGTTGGTGCCATCGATGCCGTGCATCTGGTGGCTCGCGCGCCTGAGAAGATGCACGACGAATACCGCAATGCACGTGGCAAATGTACCATTATTCTGCTTGCCATTTGCGATGCCCGTAAAAAGTTCACGTACGTTAGCGTCGGCTACCCAGGTACCTTCACTCATCAGAAGTGTCTAGAGAGCACAGATTTAGGGATTAACTTGGATCACATTCCCAACGATTATTTCCCCATGAAAAAGTATCATTTAGCCGGGAATGAGAATTTCCATTTGCGCGAAGGTTTGATAGTGCCCTACAAGCATCATGAAATGACGCACTTCCATCAGATGGATTTCAATAAGAAGCTGCTGAAGACACAATCTGTGACAGCGTCGACATTCGTAGACATGAAGAGCAGATTTCAGACATTAACCAAGCTCGAGATGAGCATAGAGAGAGTGGTGGAGTTTACGACGGCGTGCTGCATCTTGCACAACGTGTGTCTGGACAACGATGACCCCTGGACCGGGCCACAGATTGTGGACGATGAGGCAGTCAGTCCCAACGAGCCTGGCCTCGAGGAGACCGCGCCCTGCGCCTCCGCAGTCGTCAAGCGAGACATCGTCAAGGACCAGGTCTACGCCAGATTCAATTCTTCGTAAGAAATGGGACATCACCATAGCGAGAGATATAATATTGACTCAAGATTATTGATGATGAGGCCGGCAATCTTGAGACCGCTCCCTGCGCATCCGCCGTCAAGGAGCAGAACTACGCCAGGTTCAATTCTTTATGAGAAATGGGACATTATCATTGCGAGAGATATAGTAATGAAGAGTTCATAATAAACTCAGTTGACAATTTCTGGCAAAGACTGTTAAGTTGTCGCCTTGGTATTTCTACCAAAGTTGTTTTTTTCAGTTATGAGATGACACTCTTACTGAACGTTCCAGTGGTATTTTTCTTCCTTCTACTGCTTCCAATAAACATTCGCTTGCGAGAGACATAATATTGAAGAGTTCAGTGTGTAGTGTAAAGATAAACTGTTCTGTGATATTACAGGTACGAAAATATTGAAGTTTTTTGTTTCATGTTTGGAAGAACCAAAGAATCAAATTAAGCTGCCAATGTATATGTAAGTTTACCATTGTGGCTTGTTTATCTTTAGACAAGCTCAGTTTTGTAGTAAACTGTTCATCAACAAGCTCCATCTTACTTGCTTTCCTGATTTCAGTTTCATTAAACTGTGTAAATTAACCTTAGTTTATTTTAATACAATTCAAGTCAGTAAACAGCTGGTGGTGTCAGTCCTGTCGATTTGGCTCTGCTGCGCGTTTTCTATCATAAAATTTGCCCAGTTGATTAGAATATTTGATTAATTAGAACTCCACGTGCGACAGATATTCATGGACTGATGCTTGCACAGCGAGACAAAGCAGCAGTCACTAACTCAATTTCGATAAATGCTTAATGAAAACTAAATGAAGGCGCGATGTATTTAATGTTTGTTTTCAAAATTGATCCCTAAAACCAACTATAATTTGAGTTGAGTTGAATATTGAAATGCCGGTATGGCAGCTCGAGGGGAGACTGTGGGCCGCGCGCCCGTCATGAGATGTGCTAGTTATCCTCGTTTCTGAAGCAGTAGACGAACAAACGATGGTTCAATTCCTCCAAAATCTTAGCGAAGTTATGGTTCTGGTCGGTACTGAACAAGGCAAGTGGTAAATTTATATTACTGGGATCAAATGCTCCCGCGCAAAGAGTATGCTCTCTTCGATGAGTCACCAAACAAATTCAACGAAATTAACATTACCATACGACATGTCACATTTTCTCTTCATTCTCTACAGGGAATCAGTTCGAAACGTGTTTTCAAGCGATATATTTCAAGCTATTGTAATGCACGTGAAATTCTTTTGTATATCAACATGCGCGACTGGCGTTGCATAAAACGCAAAATGTAAATAATTAACTTGAATAACAACTCGAGCACAGGGCGCTTCCTTGCTGACATATCAAGCAAAAACACCGCTAAATCATTCAGGTCTTTCTCATATGCATAGCATCGTAATATTCATGAACTACAACAAATAAGTCATGTCATTTTAATTCAAAATTCTAAAAATTCATCGTTTCAGACAGAACTCGTGCTTAGGGCTTGTGAACAAGTTGTACAACTACAGTCCTCACGCAGGAGCCCTTCGATGGAATATCTAAGGAGTCTCAAGGTGGGAAAAAATGTTCACGTTTGCTATAAACATTTATGATTTCAGGGAAAGAAACAGTATAACAATTACTGAATAACTGGTGTGGATGGCGGGCAACGTCTGTAATAAACACTTTTGATTCCAGAGCAAGAAACAGCAAAACAATTACGGTGGGCAAGAGCGGCACATCAAACATAACTGAACAACACAAGCGTGCCTTTGCAGGCACTGGGAACAAGGTCTAAATTAAAATATTCAGGTTTCATCAAGTAGTGTTAGTAGTACAAAAGTTACTGGCGCTTCGACAACATAGGACATATCGCGTCGAATTCAGAGTAGCAAGCTTATCTCACTTCTATCATTAGTCAGCTTATAGTTATCAGACTCAAATCAAAAGTTAAAAACAAAACCCACTTAAAAATTGTATTCACTATCACAATGTATTCCATGGTTATGCAGTCACTGTCCGATTTCATGGAGTCAGATCCAGCAACGTGAGTTATCTCCAGCAACTTGAGTTAGCATCGAGATTAGATCACCATTTCGCAGTTCAGCACCGGTACCACGAGTGAGGTAGTCACAAATAAGCAGCACTAGGTTGTCAGAATTTCAAGCCTTTACGTACTAACAGTTTACAACACGTGGGAAAGATGCATTACACATACTTTAAATTTTGGAGAGGATCTCGCCCAAAGTAGTGAGTGTTCTTAGGGTTCTCATATCGAAAGCCGATCGTTTTGGCTCTGCTAGTATACCAACCAGTGTGGCGTCCACGCCGCGGCCGGGGAAATTTGCCCGCACTCAGCTAAGACTTAGACTTAGCCGAATCGAAGTCTATTCATCTTATTCATTTTATTATTCATCTTAGCCCTTGATGAAGCTCAACCGTCAGAGGGCTACACAAAGTGTATGGAAGTAGTCCAATTTCAAATTTACTGAAAAACACCATACGGAATCTCGCAACATAATGTTGATGGAAAAGGTGGGTCAGAATGGAATTCAAGAAATTCCACCACTTAACTGAGAAACACATAGTCATGCCAGGACAAATCTCAGTCGTAAAACCGCTAACACAAGCTCGTAGTGACTACTTTTTCAAGATAACAGCAATATTTATTATTTTTTAATTATCGCCTAAAGGATTGCAGAAATGAGCAAAAACTCCATGTCCTTCGAAGTATTCAATCATTTCTTACGGTACTAGAATCTTTTATTTAATATCAAGACGTATTAGGTTTGTCAGCTGCAACCATTGTCAATGCTGCTCATTTTCGAGCGTGCATTTTATGTCTCCTGGTGGGTGCGCGAGTACTCTTTGGCCCATTTCACACTGACCTGGTAAAGCACCATCTAGCAAGCTCGCACGGGCTATCTTGCAGATGGTCTGCGAGACTGACAGGTAGGAATAGCACCATTACGAGCCGTCGCCTTCACACTGAACTCGCACGTTTTATTCAGCATCCAGCATGCGAGGTGACAATGCTATTCCTACCTACCAGTCTCGCAGACCATTTACTAAATAGCTCATGCGAGCTTGCTAGATGCTGCTTTGCTAGCTCAGTAAGAAATGGGTCTTAGTCCGACAAAGGAGGCTACAAAATGTTGGCAGTAACATGCATGTCCTCAAATTCATTCTGCTCGACAATGGCTTCTTCCAAGTCGGACTGGTCGTCCGCCATGAGCTCCTCCACCACCTCGTACTCTTCCTCTGCTTCGTGCCGCTTCCTCTTCTTCCCTCCGCCCTCTATAGACTCCAGCGCCACCATCCTGACCGAGACAGGCCATTGCCATTATGTATTGTACAGAGATGTTGCACGGCACAATACATTGCCATTATGTATTGTACAGAGGTGTCGCATGGCACAATACATTGTGGCTCACGCCATTGCCTCAATGTATTGTACAGAGATGTTGAACATAACCACTTGACCAGTAATTTAGAATGCACTCGTTGAAGAACAATGCAAAAATAAACGTCCAATTCATGTTGACAGTTCACAAGAGAATTCTAGGAAAGTGATGACTGACATGCCCTCAACGGCCCTCCCATCTTCGGCATGAACAATTCGTTTGAATTTAAATGCCGTTAAAGACTGAGTTCATAGGTACCAAAACACTCTCTAAAGGCAATTATTAACTTGATATGATGAGCTGTTTAGTAAATAGTAAGTAGAATTAGATTATCATCAAGCATTAGGAATTTTTGGCAGCTTGACTAATTTATGTCAATAAAACAATGAGAAGGAAAATTTACCGAATATTTGAATTGAAGAAGCAAAAGCACTTGAATTTATTTTTAAGGAAGATTTAAATTTTTACAAGTGCAAACATTGTCCTAAAGATTTCTCAAGAAACTACTACCTAACCACTTTCCACTGAAATTCACTAGCTTGTGGAGAACTGGTTCGGAGTTCCGACTATCTTGAATCTCAAATTGTTAGTGAGCCATGCACTTGGCCTCAACGTCTGAACTTAATTTAAAAACTTAGGGTATCACTGGGTCAGCAACAGTGCTACTTACCATTGTAATAAAAATAAAACTACCACCGCAGCAGCAACAGTACCAACACTGATTACCATCGGAGCAACAACAAAACCGTACCAATCCCAACACAGATGAAGGAAAAAAGGCTCGCCTGTAGGTGTCATTGAAGATTCTGAGCTGCTCTATAATTTTGGAATGATAGTCCCTCATTTCGTCTTTCATCTCCCGCTGGAGGTGAAGGCTCTCCTCCAGCATGGCGGTGGTGCGGCGCATGAAGCCCTGCAGCGACGGCGCGGTCTGCTGCTGGCAGCCGCTGCTGTGGCGGGGCGATACCGTGTCCGTCCCCTCCACGCTCACCGACACGTTCCTCTGCAACGCAGCGCATCGTTTTAACTAGGTTATTTCTTGCAGAATGTTCGTTGCAGCTTTTTTTTGAGAGAGGAACTGATCAAATATTGCAACGCAGCGCTTCGTTTAACTAAAGCCCTGTTTACTTGCACTAGTATACGTTTTGTCGCAGACTCCTGTGTATACGCCTCACAAGAGCCATGAGTGTTTAAACTAGAGTAACTTGCGGCAGTGTGAAGTCAGCCATAATGGATGAATAAAGGGCAATACCTCACCTAATGACTGCTAACTGCACACTTACCAGTCTCAGGCCGGGGACAGAGTTGCAAGGCCCTCTTGTGTGGCGCCTCACAAATTCGATCATAGCGAATAGGGAACTTTGTACACACACACAAATATGAGCCTCGTAAATTAGATTATTAGTTAGTTTAAGCCTCCCTATCAGCAACAAATGCAATCCAAACGCAGAATCTATGCAGAAAGGGCATAGAAACAGTAAGTTGAGAAAGAAGTTCATGAAACAAGATCAAAGTTGAAGAAGAAAGTAGTAGGTGCAGAAAAACAGGACAGCAATGAACCAAAAAAAAAGGTCCTTAAACATAAAATATTTTTTTCAGCAAGAAAAAGGCTAACCTAACTCTTGGCTCGGGCCCTCACATATTATGAGCCTCGTATGCATGTGTCGCACCTCACGGCCAAAATGGCACCCATTGTAAACGGCACCTAAAGCCTCGTACACACTGGCTTGTGGACGACGAGTGCGCTGTTGCAGCAGCCGCAGTAGAAGTATTAACATAGATTTGTAAGCGCTTCCGTAATTCGTATCATATAGCGCCGTAGGTCTCACAGTTCAAAAATACAAACTTCGCATAACCTCAGCAAAAACATACTATATAATCGTTGTTCAATGCTTGTCATAATTACGTGTGACCTATGGTGAGATTTAGTACGAATTACTGAAGCGCAAGCAAATCTATGTTAATAATACTACTACTAGTCATAATTACCATCACGGAAACAGCAACCGCCATCGCCAAAAGCTGTTCCAATTGCCATCCACACCATTGCAGCAGTCATCATATAAAAGTCCCAGCTAATCTTTGAAAGATCATCCACAAAGTCACGCACGCACAATACCAGAATTCACAGACCTGGTAACAATGCCAGAACACACCGACCTGGTAAGGCCTGAGCTCCTTCCAGAAGAGCGTCTTCATGATGTCGTAGTAGTAAGGCCTCTCGACGAACACCTGCCCCCGCGCCGCCTGCCTCTCGTACTTGCGGACCGCAGCCAGCATCCTCTTCACCTTCACCTTGACCTGGTACATCGTCAGCTGCTTCGTCTCGCACTGCGGCACACGTCAGTACGCTCCTCAGATCACGAAATTACTTGCATTGTTTGCCAGTTTTGTCACTAGAGAGTAGCAATATTTGTCTTTCCCTCAACGCCAAACACACCTGGAAATATATCTTTTTCCTATGGGAAGGTGACCTAAAAAGTTTAATATTTTCGCTTTCCTACACCAAAGAGCAGTTAAAAATATTTGTTCATGTTTTATGAATACATTTAAAAAAAAATTATATCAAAACAGTTTTAAAACAGTTTTCATCAAAGGGAGTAACACTAATTTTCAATGAAGCCACACTGCTACAGAGATTATGATTGATTCAAAGTTAGTTTCACCCTCCCTTAAACCAGCAAAGATGTTCAAAGAGAGGAAGGATAAAGGCACCAGTTAATATGGATTTCAAGGAACGTGGAGTCTATGGACAAGAAGTGAACCCAAACAAGATTCCCTGTGCATAGTAACAGTAAGTTGAGAAGGAAGGTTCTGAAACAAGATCAAGATTGAAGACGAAAGTCAGAGGTGTCAATAGACAGGACAGCAGTAAACCGAGATAAAAGATAGTCCGTAACAAAATAAAAAATATATTTCATTTCTACACTTTGATAGCCTACCTAACTCTCAGCTCGGGACCTCACATCGTTCTCCTGATGTCCCGAGCTGAGAGTTAGAGAGTGGTAATTCCCACAGATACAATAGTTGTATCGCCCTGAGGGGACACTTCTACACAGTAAAAAGTACATTTCATTCACTCCTTTACACAAACCCATTTATAGAATTTGGATGAAGTTCCACATGGAAAATTCCCAGAACTAAATTCAGAACACAGCACGTAATAGAAGAAAACTGTTGTGCCCCACATAAAATGTAATCATTTTAATGGCAGAACGAGCATCACGATGCAGAGTTTAGGAGCACACAAAAGACACGAAGACTCACGTGGGCGTTGACGGAGCTGGTGATGAACTTCCACGCCTTGAGCTTGTCAGGGCGGCTCCTGAGCATGTCTATGCACTCCTCCATGGCACGGATGAGCGTCTTTGTCAGCAGCGGCGTCCACACGTCGTCCTTACTGCTCACTGCCCATAAATATATCGTCATTTTATACACAACGCGCATGGTAAATTCAAATTAAGAAGTATCCAAGATGCACGCCGTGATTGCTCCTTTTCTTTCTTAGATTGGATTATTAGTTAGTTTAAGCCTCCGTATCCGCCACAAAGGCAAGCCAAAGAGAGGAAGGAGAAAGGCAACATTTAGTATGGAGTTAAGGGAATGAGGAATCTATGCAGAAAGGGCATAGAAACAGTAAGTTAAGAAAGAAGATCAATGTCCAAGAAGAAAGTAGTAGGTGCTGAAAAACAGGACAGCAGAGAACCGAAATGAAAATGATCCTTAACATAACAAAAACTTATTATTTCAACAAAAAGGCCTACCTAGCTATCAGCTAGGGCCCCCCCACACATTTTCCCCCTGGGAGCGCTAATTGCCATAGATACAATGGTTGTATCCCCCTGGGGGATGCATCTCCACACAATAGCTGTATCCCTCTGCTGAGGGGATGCACTGCCACACAATAGTCATATCCCCCCCGCTGGGGGGATGCACTGCCACACAATAGTCATATCCCCCCACTGGGGGGATGCACTGCCACACAATAGTTATATCCCCCTGCTGGGGGGATGCAGCGCCACACCTGCGGGTCCATGGGTGCGGATGGTGGTGGAGGGCCCAGCACCAGAAGACGAGCCGGTGCTGGTGGTGGTTGTGTAGTGGCGGTTTTCCAGCGTGGTGGCATCAAAAAATTCCGGCAGCTCCACAGTGATGTGATTGGGAGAGCCACCATCGAGGTCATCCCCACCCTGTGCACAAATGACTTTCACTACACTTTTTCTCTTACTATTTTCACTTTTACTAGACTTTTCCTCTGATGATTTTCACTCTTGTTACATTTTTTCTCTTATTACCTTCACATTTATTATGGGTGATGTGCAATGAAAAACACTCATTTTTTTTTCAGCAAAAAGCATGGCGAGCATAAGTTGGTACAATTATAATACTACTCAGTTTCAGACTCCCTAGCCACAAAAAAAGGCAACATCGAGCCTGCCCACAAACATCTGGGCCTGGACAAGTGATTGGAGTTTATGCAGCAACAAGAAATAAGAGAAAAATGGTTCATTTGCAATAGAGTTAAAACTTAAAATGTTTAGCATTGGTTTTCAAAATACCTTAACATTAAAATCCTTAGATGATAATTACACACTGGAACAGTAATGCCCACGTCACAAGGGCGGCCACAACTTGACATGTTTGCTGCCGCTTCACGCACATGAGCGCAAGAGGTACCGGGCGCAGAACTTGATATTTACTGAATGCTAAGTTGCTTATCAACCACTATAGCGCACCGCCCTTGCATTTATACTAACTCCGTTATCTTCGGCACACTAGCCCTTCAGTAAAGTAATGATGGGCACACTAGCCCTTCAGTAAAGTAATGATGGGCACACTAGCCCTTCAGTAAAGTAATGATGGGCACACTAGCCCTTCAGTAAAGTAATGATGGGCACACTAGCCCTTCAGTAAAGTAATGATGGACACACTAGCCCTTCAGTAAAGTAATAATGGGCTCACGATCCCGTCGGTAAAATTGAATAAATAAATGAGTTCCTCCCTTCCTTCCTAAATATCAGAGTTTCTCCACCCTATACTTCTCTGACGGGAGCGAGGCCGTCAATTGGCTGTGACGGCAGTGAACGCGTTAACACACAAAATGGCGGTGATGGCAATGAACACGTTAACACACAAAATGGCGTGACGGCAGTGAACGCGTCAACACACAAAATGGCGGTGACGGCAGTGAACGCGTCAACACACAAAATGGCGGTGACGGCAGTGAACGCGTCTACACACAAAATGGCGGTGACGGCAGTGAACGCGTTAACACACAAAATGGCGGTGACGGCAGTGAACGCGTTAACACACAAAATGGCGGTGACCGCAGTGAACGCGTCAACACACAAAATGGCGGTGACGGCAGTGAACACGTTAACACACAAAATGGCGGTGACGGCAGTGAACGCGTTAACACACAAAAATGAGTCTCATGGAAACAGATGCTGCTGGGAAAGAAGTAAACCTGAAAATATATCCAACTTATGTGCAGCACTGTGCATGTTGAGGTTGGTGCAATGATTCTTAAACATCCTTCCTGTCCTAAAGATACAACCTCTAGCATCATAACGCCACAGAAGGAAGCTAAAACACCAGTGACTGCAACATAGCAAGATTGAAATTCCTAAATTAGTTCATAGAACACAAATGACTGGAAATTCATAGAACACAAATGACTAAAATTCATAGATTAGTGAACACAAATCACTAGAAATTCCTACATTAGTGAACACAAAGAACTAGAAATTCCTAGATTAGTTCATAGAACACAAATGACTAGAAATTCCTAGATAAGTTGAACAGGAGCTACTTACACTGATATACTCATCGCCATGGAAAGCCACATTTTCATTGCTCTCAGTTCCGAAGACCTTGCAGAGCATGTCGTAGTAGCGAGGCTTTCTCTTGTAGTCCCCTACTGAAATGCTCTCCCAGTAGCGCCGCAGTGTATTCTGCAGGTTGATCATCCGGCCGTACACTTGCATGGGCAGCAAGTTCAGCCCTGGAATCTGCAAAACAATTAAGCATATTAGAGGCAAGGACGGACCACAATCAAAAAGTTTCAAGGAGTAAATCTGCAAAACAATTAAACATAAGGGAGACAAGAACAGACCACAATCAAAAATTTTCAAGTAGTAATTGAGTAAATTTTAAATTTTCATCATTTTTATGCCTCTAGACTAAAAGGATTGTCGTTGTTGTTGTGTCACAAATAAATATCACTTCAGAAATAAACGCTGCATTTTTAACCCATGAGGAACCCCAAGAAAGTGGTGACAGATAACCTAGAATTACCCTAAAATCTGTTGAAAGTGCACGAGAGAGAGGCCAGCAGCACCTGTGCATTGATGGTCTCTGCTATCTCCGCCACAACCGTCTGTGGCTTCTCGATGTGGTCTTTGATCTTGTAGTAGTGCAGCCCCAGCTGCTCTATCAGCACCTTCATCACAGGCTCCGTGAAGATCCGCTCACGATGACCTCCATGTCGAGGGCGCCGCACTTCTGATACAAATTATATGTCACAAGTACACCCAAAAATGTGTGATAATGATTGACAAATCACACAACACACGTTCTTATTTCCTAACAGTACACGTGACACTTATTCTGACTCTGAATCTGCTGGGCTACACCAAAAATTGTGGAGTTCATGAAGCTTGTATCACAGATACGCTCATCACACACTTTCTGCTGGTGAGTGTTACACATGGATGGATGGACAGGGCTACTATTATAGAATAGATAAATTACAGTTGTTCATACAAGCAAAGGAGACTTGAATGATGATTGAAAAATCTAAAATTGATCTCAGAACCTGTAGTACTGTTTTTCCTCATACAGTATGGCTACAATTTTCAAGCAAATGTGTGTTTGGTTAGTGTTCTACCTGTAATGATGATTTCAATGATTTGAGTAGAGAACCAATTATCAAAACTTCACTTCCTAACAAATTTCAGACACTCAATCCTTAACATAAAACATTTACATATATGACCTGCTGTAACTTTTCATGGCATTTTATTTATACCATGTAAAATTTTCTAGATAGACAAATACTGAAGAACCATTATGTTTTCAAACAATGTTTCTACTTTCTTAGCATTATTAGGTATAAAAAACGTTAAACAAAAAATGAGACCATCATCAATGTTGCCTGTTCTATGCCGTACGTCCCACAAAAACTCAAACCGTGTATTTATTTTTCCGTATCAGTAATTCCCCTAATTAATTATTAATCAGAAGTACTGCATAATTTTGCATGAAATTAAATGCCTATGGTATTCTTATGATGGGATCATTGATTCGGAAAAATAAATATTTGGTTCGCGTTTTTGTGGGGCATTCCGTACAGTAAATCAACTACAAATTATCAACATGCATTGCCAATGACACCTACCTGTAGGAGAGGGCTTTTTTTCCTCCATAGTAGAGCAACTTTTCTAGAGCGCCACAAAGTTGCACGTCTTGTGCTCAGCAGCCCTGAAAAGAGTTAGATATTTCTGTAGGAATACAGCAACAAACTATACTGTCAACATGAAATATAAGTAACAACTAGTAATATAATACTTGGAAAAACTAGTGACAAATTATGAAGAGATTTAACACATTCACTGCAACACAACTAATTGGAGGGTCGTGCTTAAGTTCTTCCTACTGCAAAACGACCCATCGATGGGTTGTTTGAAAAAGTCTTAACTATCTTCTAAAAATAATGATATTTTAGGGATCAAGTTAATGTTTGGTATTTATAAAATAGCTAATCGCTATTGAATTTTAATTTTGAGTTGAATATTGAACTTCAGTTCAACCCAACACAGTTGATGTGTTGAGTTTCTGTAACCAACAATGTAACAATTTTCATTTAGGTTGTATCATTATTATTTATCATTTTTACAATTTGAATTTGGCCTATAATTAATGAACTTGAACAACTATTCATAAACTCTCAATGGTTGTTCTTAGACAGCATTACCTAATGCATACATAGAGGTGATAGTCCATGTGATTGGTTAGGTTAAACAAATTATAAACTTTGACATAAATTTGACCTTTTCTCATCTTGTTTTCATCAGCCAGCACTTGAAAATTTACTTCTATAATTTTCATGTTTAATTAGAAGTTAAAATTTGAAGTCAAACAAACCTTCTACCTAGCCTGACCTGATCAAATATCTGTGCATGATAAAATTCAAAGTCTAAAAATGTCTCAACCATAAAATATTCCAAAGTTTTGGACAGGTTATCAGCAATTATTAGCTGGTTCCAGCAGCTTGCATTAACTAGGGGTTAGAAAATGTTTCATCTAAATTCAAGGTTATTTTTAGCAAATGAAAATATTTTTTCATGGCAGAATATATCTTCAATACTCCAATAGCCGCACTAAGAGTTTGATAACATAACACTGTTCTGTACACTCCTAACATAACAACAATCGGATACAATCATCCAGCAGTAAGATGGGGCCTTATTTCTTGAATTATTTTGTAGAAACACACTATTTGTTGACAAGAGCACCTTCATCTCAAGCATTAATAGTGACAGTTGGAATGTTGGCATTGAGTTCATTAGGTATTTATATTCATTTTACTCACATTATTTTTAATAAGATAAAATCATATTCCAATAAATAATTTCAAAAATGTACCTAGCAAGGAAACTTATGGTTGGAAAAATTCACGTAGACTATCATAACATTACAAATAATACCCATTTATTACGGGAAATTTGTGAATATAAATGGCATACAAATACTATGTCAATGAGAAAGAAACGCTAAAAAAGAGTGAATGACTTATGTGGCCATGAAAACTTTTCTTTGGGCTAATTTAATCCAACACTTATTTTGTCAACGTAATTAATTACCACCACGTACAATTGCTCAAGTTGACCCATAGTACAGATTGTCTTGAATAAATTGAAGATTTTATTAATGAAGTCATTGTAGTCGAACACTAACAAAAACGACACAGAGCAAAAATCTTCCTTGGATTTCAAATAGGCTACAGCTGATCATGAAAATATTGAACTTAAGGAGCATGAATACCATTTTGACATGACTGAAATGTTGCTTACTTCAACTACGATGAAATGGTGTACAACTCTATAAGTTAAACGGCGTACTTAAATGAAAATGATAGGATATCCTTTAGAGCTAAAGTTTCATACCTGAAAGTTTGGCCAAGAACTAAATAATCAAGATTTCGGCAGTCAAACGTCGGGATATACAGGATAACACCTAACGAACCTGGGCGTATTTTTGCTAAGGAGACAATAAACGCCCTTGAAACGATGTGACGGTAAATTTATGTACTAACGTATAAAATAAACCGAGCTATTGAATGGATAGTAATTCATACCTAATCAGATAATTCAGTAGTCAGGTATTTAAAATTGGAAAAAATAAAATGTTTTACCGATTGTACTACACCCGCAAGAATCGTTCAACGTAATATAGGTGGGTTTGAAAATGTTGGGATAAAAACAAAAATTTTATCCGTGATGAGAAGGGTAACATGGCGTATTAATACCACGGGGGAAGATATTATGCAATATGAATAATTCTCGAATCAAAAGTACGCATTCTGAGTATCGAATCAAAAGGACGTATTCTGCGTACTGAATCAAAAGTACGAATTCGAAAAGTCCCGTCCGACCCTAAAAAACAACGTGACCGTTGGAAACATAATTACAAAATGAAGCGCATCACATTGATATCTATCAGTAGGATCATCAAAATAAAAACACACATACACACATAAACTACGATGACAGCGCAAGTGGGATTTAACTTTCATTGATTAAAATTCCTTAATCTTGCCTTGCTCACGCACCGAAGAACCAACACTCAACAACAATAGTAGTGCATCGGTAGAATATTGGAAATAGGACTATAACAACGATAGCAACGGTAAAAATAACTACACAACGAAGACATGAGCAAATTTGTCCATATCAGCCAAGATCCAATAAACTCTTGTAATACGTCTCGTAAGTCATAACATCTTTCTGAATAATCTTCCTTTCCAGCTTAATTTTACTTTGCATTCTGTTTCGAGTTATAAATTCTTTGTTCGCTCCCGGTCTCTCTTTTTTTCTATTAAAGAGACTTATCGTCCCGTGACAAGAACAGGGTGGCGCATAAGCAAGGCACCTTTTTGAAGGTAAATTTAAAAGATTTATATCCGCAATATACACTGGGTCTCTGTAGACAGGACACGACATGTAAATAAACTTTAGGAGTTCCTCTATCGATGCAATTAACCCTATCGTTATACCTTTCATGGTTTATTTATTATTAATTTTTTAAAAGGGTGCGTTACCTATGCGCCACCCTGTTCATGATTGTAACAAACGTAGCTATATAATTTTTATGCATCTCAACTCGCCGTTGAACTCGGCCCCAGAGCAGCGCGTTGCAGCCAAATGGTGCGGTCGATGCGTGTGTTGACGTTTTCTCCATGCATATCAGACGTGAGACTGATGAACGCTGCCAATATTTATGAGTGGCGACCAGGCTGCCGGATTTTTGGTGACTCGGGGAGGCGTCAATATGACACGATTGTCGATGAGTTCATTTAGCCGCATGCATCGTTGTTTACAGAGGAGGTATCATAAATACGACGCGGCTGGTTATGAAGTGTTAGAAGGAACAATCCAGTGATTTTTCGTGAGTTTTTATTTGTAACCATTGTTGTGAAACTTTCCCCAGTATATGTAATTAAAAAAACACATGTTTGAACATGTAACTTTTTCGATTTTGGCCTTATTTTTGGAGAAAACGAGTAATATTATTTTTTTAAATAATTTTCTTTGACATTTCATAAGAATAGAAGTCAATGAGTTTTCATGCTAAAAAAAGACAAAGACAGTTTTGGGTGTAACATTTCTAACAAACCAAAGTTGCTCTTTTCTTTGTGCGTTATAATTGGGATTCCATGGGTAATGCCTCAGCAAGAGATTTGGCTTCAGCATGATGGGAAAAATGGTAATCTTCGCTCTAATATTTCTTATAATGCGATGAAAATGGTCAAATCATGGGACCACATTTTATGTCACGGTCGTTTTAAGAGAGTTGTGTTTACATGATTTTATTGGTACTTGTACGTGAAAATTGATGGCTGTAACTGTGTTACGTTGATGCCTGTGGGTGATCGATGTCTGATGGTACGCGAAACAGGGAAAACGCGAGAATGGCCCCCTTAACTCCTTTTTGATGCCATTTTCTATTCTATTCAAATCTTTTACTTCTTCTCTAAGTTCTATTCATGGTTCGTTGAGAGTTGGAGCACATTGAAGAATTTCTCTCAAAACGGTTCTTTTTGTACTGTTTTATTCACGGATCTTATTAAGACGCACAGTAAACTGGGCTCTCATTGAAACATGGCGGGACTTTGATCGCAACTTACAACATAAACAAATTGCAAAACGCAAGATAATGGCCACTAAATGAAATAATCTGAAATTGAAGTTATTCGAGCTTACGTGTGCTTGGTGAATCATTTCAGTGAACAGCATGATGGCCTGGTGTTCTGCGGGTGAGGTTCGTTCTTCATTTGGTCGCTGATTGATGATGTGGGCATCAAGGGTCACGCCTGAGGGTGGTAAATATCCCATTTTCATGGTGTACCGCAGGTGTGTGGTGAGTTACATACATACGTGTTTGTTCCTGGTGTGTCTTGAATGTGTCTCTGACACAAATGTTATGTAGCGAAACATTAATCTCATCTTGCTAGGTAATATAATTTTATTTCGTTTCGCTAGGTATTATGTCTTCTATCCAAGATTAGATCAACATAGACATAGTAGTACATTAGTATCCATAGTACAATCAC
>JACJUY010005607.1:14380-40329 GCA_014220935.1 Platorchestia sp. MABIK | reverse complement strand
CTCATTACATGTATCATCAAATGTAGTTTAAGCAAGATTAGGAGTACATTGCCCTCAATCATTTTTCGACTAGTGACATGGGTATTACAATACTCGTGTGTGTGTATCATCTAAGTGTATTAACTTTAAGATAATTTAAAAACCAATGATGGTACTTTTGTACCATCTCTATTGGAAATAAACTGTTTTTCTTTCTTTTTTTTTCTTTCATGAGACAGGTGGTTGATGCAGACCAAAAGACTCATGAGACAGGTGGTTGATCCCAACCAAGAGACCCAAGAGACAGGTGGTTGATGCAGACCAAAAGACTCATGAGACAGGTGGTTGATGCAGACCAAGAGACCCAAGAGACAGGTGGTTGATGCAGACCAAAAGACTCATGAGACAGGTGGTTGCTGCAGACCAAGAGACAGGTGGTTGATGCAGACCAAAAGACTCATAAAACAGGTGGTTGATGCAGACCAGGAGACTCATGAGACAGGTGGTAGATGCAGACCAAGAGACAGGTGATTGATGCAGACCAAGAGACTCATGAGACAGGTGGTTGCAGCAGACCAAGAGACTCATAAGACAGATGGTTGCAGCAGACTAAGAGACTCATGAGACAGGTGGTTGCAGGAGACCAAGGTACTAATGAGGCAGGTGATTGATGCAGACCAAGAGACAGGTGGTAGATGCAGACCAAGAAACCCCCGAGACAGGTGGTAGATGCAGACCAAGAAACCCCCGAGACAGGTGGTTGATGCAGACCAAGAGACAGGTGTTAGATGCAGACCAAGAGACCCATGAGACAGGCGGTGGGACGAGATTATTCAATGTTTGAATGCGAGAGGGCGGACTGGGAGCAATAAAGGCGCCCCACAACACCTAACGAGCCCCGTAACGCGTCACTGAGGCCCCCGGTCTCGAGGCAGGGCGCCGTTACCTCTCAAGTCGCGTCAATTGACCCGAGCGGGCCGCTCTCAGCTTGATTTGATGCGCTCCCTCGCCCCTGCCGCTGCTGCTGCTGCTCCTCATACGCCATCTAACTGTTATTGCAGCCTAATGTTTGATGCATCCTTCTGATGTCTTCCTTCTAATGTGCTTCCTTCTGATGTGTCGATAGCACTTTCTAATGTGTTCTAAATGTCTAATTTCTGATGTACTTACTTCTGATGTGTTTCCATCTGATGTGCTTCCTTCTAATGTGCTTCCTTTCAATGTGCTTCCTTTTAGTGTGCTTCCTTTTACTGTGCTTCTCTCTAATGCACTTCCTTCAAAGCGTCAACTGCGGCCGTGTAAATTGAAGTTCAACATTGAAGTCATATAAGAGTTAATTTTAGAGAGCAATTTTGAAAATAATGAATGTTAAATAGATAGTGCTTTCATTTAGCTTTCATCAAGTATTTATAAAAATTAAGTGTGTAGCTGCAGGTCGGTCAGCAGCATTATGAAAATCTCCGCAGTGACCACTGCTGGGTCCTTTCGCAGGAAACGTGTTAAAACAACCCACAGACTTCAGTGGACACCAGGAATTTCCAGCGTTTTTCGTTAACTTTTCAAATGCGTTTTCGCAAAATTTGAATAATGCAATGCAGTGGATGTTGTAATTTCCCAATGTTTTTATTCAACCATTGCATTGCGATCGGTGAGTTTAGAATACAGCAGTGTAAAAGACACTATGATTTTTTACTACTTTTCATCAATTATTACATAACCTGCAGTGAGTTTCACACGAAGCCATGCAGTGGATTTATTATCTCATTTTCATAATGTGTTCTTAATTTCGTGGAATTTTTTGCTAAAGTTAAAATTTACGCAAGCCTCGGATCGTGCGTTACCTTCTCTTCTTTCGATTCCGTTTCTTTTGGGCGATTCTAGAGGGTAAAAAAATTTGCTGTCGCTGACTTTAATTAATAAGTTTTCTCGAATTTTTATTTTTCATTCCAATTTACTAGAGAAGTTAGAGACACGAGAGCCGTGACAGTTTTACATTTTTTCTGCGTTCACCGGAATGAACTTATATAAATTAGTTAGAAAACACTAGAGCGAAAGATGATCTTTTCTTTCACGTTTTCTACTCTTTTTGCTGCTAATCCTAATATCAAGCCTTACATTCAAACGCACCCTTAATTAAAAATCTGCAAAAAGTGAGACGTTTTGTAAAAGAACTGCCGAAAATGAGTGCTGATTTGTTTTGGGGATCTTGCTTGAATTTCAGATTTGCCTACCGTCCATATGAAATATTAAGCATTAAGCGTACTGTCCACTATTTCAAGTGTGAACTATTAAGTTATGGGTCATACTTTCCATATTTTAACCCTCTACCGCCAAATTTTTCTACTCAAATTGCCGGTATTATAACCACCGTTATTAGACGTGGCTCTAACATCAGGTTGTCTCCAACATCACATTAGAGACGAGCTGCAACTCGGCAGTGAACTTCAAAAAATACATAAGAGCATCTACTTGACGAGAAATAAAATATACGAGCAGTTTTATTGAGTGTACCCTGTGGGGAACGTGAGGCGGTAGAGGGTTAATGTAAGTTACATTCTTGTGTGTTACAGTTTCCGATTTATAGCAAAAGTTATCACAACAAAGTAAGTGCAGTTCGTAAGGTATTTATAGTGAAACGAAATACAACGACATACGAAAATGAGTACAGTATTTTTGAAGAGTCAAGTACTCTATTTAAGGTATTTATGATGAAATAGAATAACAACATGCAATAATGGGCCAAGTATTTTTAATAGGTTACAAATTTTTGATATTTATGAAGAAATGAAATAACAACATGCAATAATGGGTAAAGAATTTTCATATTTCTTAAAAAAATTCAGGGTTTGGTCCCATACAGTGTCCCAAAAATATCCAGGGTATCCCAAAAAAATAAGCTGACGTTTTTCCATGTATTTTTTGTTTGTTTTTGCTTGATTTGTGACTAAATTTTTTTTTTAAATTAACTTCTTTAAAATTTCAAGTTCTTTTCTTTGATTTAATTCATTAGACTTGTACCTACGTCAATAATCACCTATGTCAAAGCAAAACACACGAGTATTGGAGAGTCAAAGTGTGAATACATTTTTTTAGACAACTTGCATTCGAAGTACTCACTTTTGATATGTGTAGCTCGTGCACCACACCTAGGGTGTCTCCTCTACTGTGATATAAATTTTTGGAGCTAGAAATGCCATATTTCTCAATTCCGCTAATACCATAGTAATATAATACACCATTCTTTAATTCGACGAGTGTGAGGTAATGGTTTACTTGGAGCCTCCCTCATACAAGAATGAAGGACTGATATATTGGCTTATAGCAATGCCTCCCTCATACAAGAGTGAAGGACTGATATATTGGCTTAGAGCGATGCTTCCCTCATACAAGAATGAAGGACTGATATATTGGCGTAGAGCGATGCCTCTCTCATACAAGAATGAAGGACTGATATATTGGCTTAGAGCAGGGGTCGGCAAACTTTTTTACCCGTCGACCCCTTCAAAGGATATTTGTATTTACATCGACCCCCTCCATGCACACACACATACAAATAGGTGAAAAAATATTAAGCCGTTGTTGACATTTTTGATGACCAGAAATAAAGAGAAATGTTATAAAATGTCGACCTCCAGAGGTCGATATCGACCACCTTGCCGACCCCTGGCTTAGAGCGATGCTATTCCTAATTTGAGCGCGGCACCAAATGATGCACGAATTGCTCCTGACGCGTTACGGCTCGGTATGCAGAAAACTTGGCTAGCGTCGTGAACTGAATGTTTTCTTTCATATTTTTTATAATATCGTTTTATGCTCAAGTCGTTCGAGATGCAGAGGTTAACCTTTACAACCTCTAAGAATCATTAGTGGAGATGCAAGAAACTATTGGCTATAATTTTGCTAGTTATTACTTTAAGTTCTTACTATTTCCGGCAAAGAATACTTCTGAAGACCAGCAGCATACATTTTTAGTATAGTGTTTTGCTCAGTTTTGGTAATTAGTAGCTTTGGTGTGTTCCCCCGAGCGATCAACAGTAAGAGTTTTCAATGTGCGCTGAATTTCAAGTTTTAAGTTTAAATTTCCAGTTGCTTCAACATCCAACATTTTGTACTAGAAATATCGTAGTTTTTCACATTGATAAGGAGCGCACTTTCCTAGTTTAACTTTTTTCGCCTTTGTATCTATTATTTTAGCCGTCCTGTGCAGAAGCTCTACTTAGAGGGCTAAAATCGTAGATGTCGAGCGAAAAAGTTAGACTGGGTCTACTCTTCCTCTACGATGCCAGAATTCGTCCGCCGTTTTCTCACCCAACCGTATGACCAGCGTCCCAATTTATGCACCATTCGGTATCCTGGAATCCAATCGCAAAAAATTACTTACCGCGGACTCGGAAGATAATCTTGTTGCCGTCGCTTTCGGTGGCCAGCAAGAAAGACAGTTCGCAGCTAGCAAGTGTCGATGGACTGATGCGCTAGAAAATCGAGGAGGGTGCTGTGTCATAGGCTTGAATAAGGGCATATGAATATTATCTGAAGTAGGTGGATTCGATCAAGACTAGAGTAGCAGAAGTAGTAGTAGTAAAATTAGTGAATGTAGTAGTAGAAGAAAAAGTAGTAATAGGTTTAGTAGTAGCAGTAGTGGTGGTGGTGGTAAAAGTAAGAATAGTGGTAATTAAAGTTGTAACACATGTAGGTTTGCAAGGATTTTGGCTTTGAACAGCGAAGCTGTCGGTGATATTGGTGAACAGACTACCAGGATTTCAAAACAAGCTGATCGAACAGTTTACTTAACATATTACTTAACCTGCACTGCAGGCAAGCCAACAAATTCAAAAACCAAAACTCTCACTTGATCATAACTTAAATTTATTTTTCGACAAAGTGAGGCGATCCTTGGACATCCTGTTTTGCCAAACGGCACCACTCTCTGATTGCTTGGAAACATGGAAGTGTGTGATGAGCGTATCTGTGATACGTGATTCATCGTCTTATGATTTATAGTTGAATTAATCATGATAAGCAAAGTTCAAATAATTAACGGCCAAGGGCCTTGTGGGCTGAATATTACGGTCTGTTCCGCAGTTCCAGTTGAACAGTTCGTAAATATAACAAAGAGCGGAACAGCTCTAGTTTTATGCAAAATAATGCATTGTATAAAAATTTCAATTCATTCCAAATCTTTGTGTCAATGCTTGTTCGCTCCATATTAGGACAAGGAAGTTAAGATACAAATAACCGATGAATGCAACTACGTGAGCATGTTTGAAAATTTACACGAAAAATAAACTTAGATAAATACATTTTTTATCCAGTTTTCGTTTTCTATAAACTTCAACTTTTGGAGTTCTGTAAACTTGAAACTTCTTTTCCAATTTTTCAGCACTACGAAATATTTCAAGTTCTTCACGTGTTAAACTAAAAAGAAAATTACATTATTTACAACATTACATTATTACAACATTGTTTACAGCACCAATGTCATTAGTTGAAATTGTACACCTCTGTTAATCTATGAAACGCAACGTTCCGATGAAACTATCATCATCTTCAGGCTGAAAAAATGAAGTAGATCTTCTTTTTATACAGTCATTTTGGAAAAATATAAATCAATTGTTCAAGCAAAATAAGACCCAATGAAAACACAGAAAATCACATTGTAGGACGACTACGTAGATAGGAGTAATTTTTTTTGTATAGCAGGATTTCGACTACCAGCAGACTAGCTAACATTGCAGAGCAGTTACATGTTCATTGCATCAGAGACACAGGCGAAATGGACGAACCATGCAGCGTGTGTTTCAAACTGTAGGCTAAAAGTTTGAAACATACCCTCGTAAAATAACTCAGTACAGACGTATTTCGAATTTAGAAGTGACCGTCAACAAGATTTGAACAAGAAATGCACACCTCCTCAAGTTGAGACGCAATTTCAAAATCAATAAAATATGCACAGACGCGACACGAAACGACCACAGGCAGCCAAAATTTCTCATTTTAATTTCTGCGGCAAAATTAAACACCACAAAAGAAATAACGAACTAACGAATTGGCTACGAACACAGTCAAATGAGGCGTAACTTGCAACACATTTACATATTGTCTGGCCTGAGCAGAGCATCGAATATGCATGCAATGAAAGCAAGTCGTACATTTGTATTTCCTTTGCATATATATTGCAGTAAGGATTAGGAGCTCGAGGAAAGAAGAACAATACAAACAGAACAGCGAACCAAGTTTGTCGGAATCCGATGCATTGGACAAGTGATACAGAAACACGCAAGAAAGGAAAAATGAAATAATTTCAAGAACAAAACAGAGCTGGAGAAATGCTTGTGTTTCCAATACACATGTAAGCGATCCGAAATATTGCAGAATTCGCGAAATAGAAACTCGCCTCCAGCGACCGCTGATAGAGAGCGTGAGGGCTACCCTCTCAAAATTCTTCGTAACGAGGGCTTTCGAAGCTACAAAGTTCGTTACGGGAGGATCAACTGCGATATTGGCCTAAAATTTGTACGGGTCACAGACTAAATTGCGAGGGTCTCCTGAAAAGATTGATCTATATTCAAAGACATTAGATATGCGCTTTGCGGGCTACAGCTTCTCTGAGGAAAGATGGCACGTCGATCACGTGACTACCCTCTATGAAGTGGAGAGTAAGTTCCTCTTGGTTTTCTTTTTTATACCGTAAACGGCCTGGTAATAATGATGACGTTTTGACCTTGTTTGATACAGCACGTAGACGGATAAATAGAAGCAATTTCATGAGTCAGCATTCCTCTCTGATTGCTTGGGGACCTGAAAGCGTGTGATGAGCATATCTGTCATTCGTGCTTCACTACCTCCTGAATTTTTGTTAAAAAGTAATTTAAATGCGGACAATAAACCGGTATTATGTATCTATCCTCATACTACACGCGATTTGACAATTATGTTAACTCTGACGAGGAAATGAAGCCTGAATCACACATACGCTCATCAAAAGTTTCAGCTTCCAGACAAATTATCGAAGTGTCACAGATAAATGTAAATACATGCATACATGATCAGATACATGTTCATAGTAAGTGTGTAAAATACGTACATATTTATAATATTTATAACATTCATGTATATATGCGGTCACCATGAGACGCCTATGATCATTATGAAAGGTGACACTACTTTCCCTATTTCTGTGAACATAAAAAAAGAGTTGACAATAGCGCTAATCATTTTGTTTTGATTTGATAAACTTAGTTAATGTTTGCCTTAATTTAACACAGCTCGAAGTTTTCACTATAATCTGTACATCAAAATGGGAAAAGATTTTTTACCAGCCATTTCCTAAATAGCTAGACATTCGCATTCATTAGTCTTTAAAAGGAATAAACATACATTTAACCCTAGAACATTTTATTTCATTATGAAAACATAACTGTGGTACAAGATTAGGCAGTCGGAGACCGCCTAATCCAAAATCAGACAGTGAAGACCGTCTACAGTTTCCTCGCTCTTAAACTCTAACTGACGATTGAGTAGGAACTTCGTCTTGCTTCAGATCATTTCTGCAAATTTGTACAACTGTTGATGCTTAAGTAAATCGGGGGGAAAGCTGACGGATGAGTTCATTGGAACACCTATGGATGAGCAGAGTGGAAAACTAATGGATGAGTAGAGTGAACACTCATGTATGAGTGGAGAGGAAAACCAATGGATTAGTAAAGTGAAAAAAATGGGTAATTGAAGGAGAAAACTAATGGATGAGTAGAGTGGAACACTCATGTATGAGTGGAGAGGAAAACCAATGGATCAGCAAAGTGAAAAAATAATGGGTGAGTTAAGAAGAAAACTAATGGATGAGTAGAGTGGAACACTCATGGGTCAGCAGAGTGGAGTCTCCGTTGAAATGGTCTCTGCCGAGCAGCAATATGCTTAATGGCTTAATTATGCTTAATAACTTACCGATTAAATACACTTACGTTCAACAGCTGGTCTACCAAAGCCATGAGACTAAGCCTAAAATTTTTCATGTTGCAAGAGAAAAGACGCCGCGAACCCTCAACTCTCCCTCCCCTCCCCCTCCCCCTCTCACAAAATAGGATGGATGTTACCGTAGAGGAATTTGAACCTGTGACCGCAATAAAAAAGAAGGATCTTTGTCGTTAGGAATTCGAACCCATGTTCGCAGCGAGAAAAAACGTGAAGATTTTGCCGTAGAGGAATTTTAGTCCATGATCTCAGCAAATAAAACGGTGAGGATCTTGCCAAAAATGAATTCGAACCCTTAACCACCGAAAAAAAAAATTGTAAGGATATCGGCGTAGAAGAATTCGAGTCTTTCACCAGAGAAAAACGTAAGTACAGTGCCGTAAAGTACCTCGAACCCAAGACCACACCGTGACAGATGTCTGCGCTCCCAATCTCGCAGCCCAGACGCGTAGTTCCAGCGTTTATTAATAATCTTTGCGGTGGTGATTTATTGTGCTAATTTCAAGGAACGTAAGTAGCACCCGCAACTGCTCCCTGCTTGCCAATCAATTAGGTTTCTGATTTCCCTTGAGATGCTGAGTCTTGCAGCCGTATGAGAGAGAGAGGGAGAGAGAGACAAAGGAAGAAAGAGAAAGTGAGAAAGAGAGAAATAAATTCGTGCTTGAAATACATGGATCACATGCCAGCTTCGTACAAGTATGTAGACGTATCAACAACACCGCTACAGCACGTAGTTGCCACTCAGTTTCTAATCCTACAACTTTACGATCACAAAGGCGGTTTGAGCAACGTTCTTCTACGCAGAAAACGGTATCAAGGTTTGAGTTGTGTTTGCGATAAGCTTTGAGTGAAATTTAAGGTACAGAACGTTTAGTCCAGCTTCCTAAGGTAACAAATGCTCACATGGCATCGTATCGTATGTGGAGTAAAGTATAACGCAAAGTACAGAGTTAAAACAAAACGTCAAGTATAACGGGAAGTACAGCGTTAAGGCAAAACGTCAATTTTAACGGGAAGTACAGCGTTAAGGCAAAACGTCATGTATAACGGGAAGTCCAGCGTTAAGGCAAAACGTCAAGTATAACGGAAGTACAGCGTTAAGGCAAAACGTCAAGTATAACGGGAAGTACTGCGTTAAGGCAAAACATCAAGTATAACGGAAGTACAGCGTTAAAGCAAAACATCAAGTATAACGGGAAGTACTGCGTTAAGGCAAAACGTCAATTTTAACGGGAAGTCCAGCGTTAAGGCAAAACGTCAAGTATAACGGAAGTACAGCGTTAAGGCAAAACGTCAAGTATAACGCCAAGAATAACGTTAAGGCAAAGCGTCAAGTATAACGGGAAGTACAGCGTTTAGGTAAAGCGTCAAGTATCACGTTAAGAATAACGTCATGCACAACGTCAAGTACAACGTCAAGAATAATGTCTTGTTCAACGTCAATAAAGACGTCATGTTCGACGTCGAGAATAATGTCAGTACAACGTCAAGAATATTATCATGCTCAACGTTAAGGATAACGTCATTCACATCGTCAAGCATAACGTCATATACACCGTCAAGTACAACGTCCAGAAGAGTGTCATGTTCAACGTCAATAATAACGTCATGTTCAACGTCGAGAATAACGTCAGTACAACGTCAAGAATAACACCAACTTGAAATTTAAATTTAAAATGACATTTGCATGAGTACAGGAGTTGCGCACATTAAACTCATCGCAAAATTCACGTTTGAAATAAACATTCACGGAGCGGCGCCTGCTGGAGGTGGTTGGGCACGCGTGACACGGCACGCCTGTCAGCCGAGTGAAACTTGTTGAGAAAAAAGAAAAAATTGATTCCATAACTTAAGGGAAGTTTTCGTCTACCGAGCCTCAATTCGGAACTCCTCAATTTGAGCAACATTCATAAAGTGATGAAAAAAAATTCTCTGGGAGATATGTAGATGAGCAAATCGCCTTTAGCATTTTCAAAATTTCAGTTTGTGAGTGCTTAGGGTTTTTTTTAGAGACATAGTGCAACAGTGCATATTAAAAACATATGCTTGATTTCTTGTGTACTCAAATGCGTTCTCCAATGATGTATTTCAAAACTTCTACCGCAGCTCCATCTAGGCAAATTCAACGCCCTCAATTGCACCCTCTCACCAGTCTTGAAACAACAAGCTATCGAGAAGAACGTGGGCCAAGACACTGCAGACTTGTCTGATGCGGCAGGAATACTTAAAAGTCTCTGCGTCATCCCTAATTTAGTGCAGCGTCGTATGAAGCTCATGCCAACACCTGAGACAACAAACTCACGACAAGTTCGCTGAATCTATAAAGACTCTCCAGATGAGCGATTGTTTACGTCGACGAACCCGGCAATAAACTCGCACTTCCTCAAACTCATCGATGGTGTCCAATTCTCGAAACTCGGGGTCTTCTCGCGTCAAAATTGAACCTTTTTCTCTACTGTAAGGTCTCACTCGAAACATGGATCTGTTCATTTTTTGGGGACACAGTTTGCAATGAAAATCATCTTAGGCCCAAAGTTCTTGGGTATGGTGTTGTTGGTTTAATGGCTTGCAATAATCTGTCCTATCTTTGCAACCAAATTGATTTGGCAAACTCGGCTTCATCATCGTTACAAGCGAAGATTGATGGAAGTTAGTGAATAACATGTTCATTATTCTTTGATCTACAGATTGATTTTATGTGATGAATTCCTCGTGAAACATGTAGCATTATCACAGATAAGTGGCTCAGGAGAACAGCAGGATTGCGTAGGTGGATGCTCAAGCCGAGAATTATTCACGTCCCCGACAATAATTTCCAGAGGCATTGAATTTTTGCCTTGTGCATCTGAAGACCCACGTACGTAGAGAAGAACTACAATCGTTGAAAGTTTTTCTTAGGTTATTTGAATTAAAAGTAGGGCATTGGCAGATCAAAACATTTAGAGGCATGTTTTTCTCGTTCACGTGAAGTGCAATCAACGTTTTTTTTATTTACTCAGTGTGGATTTGACTTTCGTTGATACTCGCTTGGAGAGTTCTTTGCCTTCATTTCGCATGTCCATTGCATCACTCATTACAGTGGTATGGGGTGACATGCAGTAGCCAAGCGCACTCACTTCCAGAACAGTTTGTTCATATTAAATTCCTTTCAATGAGTGTCTACTTCGATGAATTAAATTAATAAAAATTAGTTACCTTCAACATTATATTTACGGCTTAAACTTCCGCCAGAAAATAATTTAACAGCTTTGGAATTGTTAATGCATGGAATATATGTACAAATATTTGTGAATATTACGTGTACCAATGCGTATGAATTTGGTAGATTAGGCATTAAATTATCCTATTTTGTTTTGTTTAGTGAACGACAGTGACGTTTAAAACTCTCATCTCCGTAACTAATTTTAGAGGAATAATTTCGTATAAAGGATAGTTGCAGTGCATCGAATTCACTCACAACACAGCGTGTTTGAATTATGAATCTTTCGGTATACATTCAAAAAATCAAATTGCTGTACTTTTCCCTGAAATTTATGGAGGATAGCGCGGGCAAATAAACAAAGAAGCAAACAAGGTAATTTTCCGAGTTACAGAGTTCTTTCCGTTACAATACCAGCCGGTACTCATTGCGACAGTGCTTTAAACCATAGTATTTAAATATTGAGCCTTTAGTGGTAGCTGAATAAAATTGAAAAATTCTTCCCAAGATGATTGTTTGTTACAGATCGTATCTCCAACACAGCGTGAGGGAGTACTAATTTTCACCCTATGCTATAACTGAGAGCTGACGGTGAACGGTAAAAAGCAAACACGCGCGTAAATCTGCTAACAAGCTAACAAGATTATCGGCGTTTCATACGTAGATAAGTACAACGTTAGATGTGAAGTGTCAATGGAAGACACAGAGCGTACCGAGGAGTACTGAGGTGATGCTCCGTAAAGTACCGAGGTGATGCGCCGTAAAGTAGCGAGGTGATGCACCGTAAAGTACCGAGATGATGCGCCGTAGAGTAGCGAAGTGATGCACCGTAAAGTAGCGAGGTGATGCACCGTAAAGTAGCGAGGTGATGGTACACGCCAAAACACTCCCGTGGTACACGCCTAGCATCAAGAGAGTGCGACGCTACAACGTGTGCCAAAAACCCACGGCGATTTGGCAAGCTGCTAGCCTTGTTTTTGTTCCAATATCTTTAATATCACAAGCCAGTTTGATTCCTGGTAATCAGAAATTTTCAGGAACAGCTCTGTTGTAAACAACAAATTGATCTGGCTGGCTTTGGCCTGTTCTAGATAAGAAACGAATTGCCTTCAGAAGTAGAGAGTTCAGTCGAGTTTCGTTGCGGTCAGTTGACTTGTTGCTGCAGTGAGAGGTAGACTGGGTGCTGCGCTGCCGAGAAAACATCATAACAAGTCTGATATTTCGGTTTTGTCGTCCTTTAGGACTTGTTGACCTTGATGTGTACGAAAGCATGCTTCCTTTCTTTGCGCATACTTGTATCAATTGCAATGGTTGCAGTAGTGTGTAATGTACAGAGATTCAAACTGCTGCGCCTCAGCATGCCTGGCTTGGGCTTTAAATAGTAGTTACCCACATTAAACTTTAAGCCAAGACGCTCCGCTAGTTTTTGCCTCTATCATATAAATTAAGTAGGCTAGCATAAATGAACTAAGTACATTTATAAAAGAACATGTACATCACGTGATTTTCTACTGTTTCAATCATCCGTAAAATTACAGTGACGAGTGTCTAATCTATAACTAGCATTTGCAAGCATAAAATGAGTCTAATTAACGTGGTAGGAGCAAGTTCAAAATGTGTACGGCAGCGACCCTTTAAATTTGTGCTATTACGATAGTTTATGAGAAGCACTTATTTTTCAGTGTGCCCAAGTAGGACTTTTGCATTACAAAAACCTTAATTTAGCTATGGGTGCGTTTCAGGTGAAGGAGGTTGTTGTACGTAGGCACTGTGGCCTACATCTCATATGATACGCTATACCTTTTACTAACTGCACCATTGCACAAGTTACAGCGCAACGAACAAGCAGTGAGCAAAATTGTTTCATCAACAATGGACTTTATTACAATAGAATATGCTCCACAATACAATATGCATTTTTACTATACACTATGCTCAACAATGCTCTGAGTGAAACGTACTGCTTTTAATGAAAGTTTAACATCACACGATAATCACGCATTGCTCTGCTATAATGCACAGTAGGATCACATTACGTTAACTTCGCACTGGTTTGGTTCGTTTTATCTTGCACGGTAATTCCGCATCGCTCTGCTACACGCACGACAGGCCACTTCACGCCAATTTTACACTGGTTTCTGTCCGACATGCTATGTTCAAAGCAGTAATTGCTCCAAAGGGAAAGAATCCCTTTAAATTGCCCTTCATTCGTTTTGCCCTACAGGCCAAAACTGTTGAAGTTTTTCAGCAATGGTATAATTCGATAAATTTATTGTAGAATACCAACAAATAAGATTTTTCAACCCAAGCATTTTGACCGAATTTATTCCAGCAATAGACACGGGAATGTTTATGTACAGCATCTTCTCAAAGTGCTAACGAGTATCCAAAATACAAGATGAACATCATTTTTTATAAATTTGATCTTAAACATTACAAAGAGTTCATGAGCATTTAAAAGCAAAGTATGAAATTTGTGGGAAATCGAAATTGCAAAAATTTTCTTGCGTTCTTAGACCGTGTGAAAACTTTCCAGAATTTTTCTCGAATGTTAATTCTTTCCATTTTATAGAATCAAAACATTCATAAAATTGAAAGTTTTCTTTCCTCGTTATAAATGACAATAAACAAAAGGTTGCAATTCTTCTTTCTCGCATTCATGACCAGCTCGTCAATTCGTTTCTACGAATTTTTCCTTTTTTCAAATTTAACAAATGAAAATTTCTCCCTACTTCGTATTAAAACGAGGTTACTACTTTTAGAAAGAGCTTCCTTAGATTTTATTTGGCCTAGTTTTTTAATTGAATTGGCTTATTTGTGAGCTGAATTAAACATTGAAGATCTGAAGAATTTGTTGTACGATTTCCGAAAAACATTTGGTGAGAAAAGCGCAAGTGTTTTGCAGAATTTGTTGAATTTTGAGAAACACTTCGAGCTTCTAGCAACGAGAAGATGTGAAAAACGTTTAAATAATACAAGTTACGAGTTTACAAAAAATATCATTGACCTACGAAAGATCTACCGAAACTAATTTGGCAAAACGTCAACAATTTTTTCAATTATGACGCGTTTCTCGCAACACGTTCTGTTGTATGAAAATATACTGGAAACATTACGTCGAGTAGGGAGCACACACTGTGCGTGTAAACGTGACATTGATTAAAAAAGAGACAAATAATAAATGTGTCATAAATGGAATATTATGAGGACATTCCCTAACTGCACTTTAGTTTAATAAAGTACAAAATTGGGGAGCACCTCGAAGGTGAGCAGTTCACAGCCTCCTAACAAAAAGCAAACCTGATGTATTCTTTTCAGATTTTCACAGCGTCAAGTTTCGATTTGAAGTCTCAATCCGCATTACGGCAATACAGTTAATGTTTATTCTACACGGAATTATTACTCTATAGAATACCAGCATTAAGTAGTTTGAACTTTCTTTAAGTGAAGGTAAATCATTTAAACTTACTCACTTCGTTCGAAAAACCACTCACATATTTTTCCATTGACTGTTACATACTGTTTAAAAGTCATGAAATAATTTACATAAAAGGTGCACGTTCCTCATTTGAGCTAAAAATGGATGTAACGCCGTTTTAAAATATAACTTTTGCAAGATATGTGCGCTGAGAAAAGACACTTTGTGCTGTACAGTCATTCTGCTCTCGCACGTGTAATGATGATGCGCAGTTTTTTGCCTCTCTTGACATTAAACGTTGCTCAAAAACTAAAGCATTAAAATTGAAATCATCAAACATATTATATTTAACTATACTGAGGATAACAAGTTCAATGATTTCAAGTATTTCATACAGTCTCTTCAACAGTCTTGATTTGAAACAAAAAGTATCGTTCATTTCGTCCTGAACTACACCAAATCATGAGTTTGAGTGCCTCAGCTCAATGTTATTATAGGTTCCATGTAGACTACGGATTTCGATAACAAAGTACATTATTTCAAACACATAACTCAACGCAATTTCATTTTTCTCTCTGACGAATGTGATTGTTCGTTATGAATAAAAGATTATAAGGTTTACTTTTGTTTCTGATGTACTAGTTCAATTACAACCCACCTATTCGTACGATGGCCATTAAAGAGTTTTCGCATCAAAATCTAAAACCTAAAATTACTGACTTATCGACTGAGCTAGCAATATTCATTAGTATCATCTTTTTTATTCGTTTAGGCATGACATTTTCAAATTATTCCAGCAGAGTTCATAAATTTGAGAGCCCAAGGTCTAGGTATTGAAGTATTTAGGTTAAATTAAAAAAAATGTAATCAAATTTAAGAATCGGCTTGAAATGCATATATACCGAATAAAAAAAGACAAACTTGAAAATGAATTAAAATTGAAATAATCTAATTTACGAATACGTTTAAAATGCGTAACTGTGAATTGAAAAATATGAGATCTAAAAAGTTGACGTTTTTTAGACCTGTACGCAATTGTTCCTGCAAGTTGGCGTGATGGTTCCTCCAATATCAGGGCGCAATCGAAACAGGTTGACCTGAGTTTATTTGGCCCAATGATTCTCTAATAAATGAGGTGAAATTTCAGAATTCAGAAAGAAAATTATTCCATTCGAAAATGAATCTATCATATTGGAAGTATCTGAGAACTATAATTTCAGTGTCCTATCGTTAATTTGAAACAAAAACGTTAGTGGGAGCTGTGGTGCCATTGGTGACCTATATATGTTTCTTTCTTATGTGGCAATACTTAATATGTCGCAGCTGAGCGCGTATTTGCATCCTCTGGTGCCAATAATAAGCAATGCCAAGCCTCGCCTGCCCCACTAACGGCGTGCTCACCCTCGCTAATGCACCGGGCACGCGTTGTTACACCCACGTAACTTTTCTTTTTATGCTCCTGTCGAGATCACAAGTCTTCAGTCTCTTCTCTTCCGGCTTCTGTCGGAATTTGAAGTTGTGTTCAGTTAAAATTCAATTTTATTTCCATCATGTCGCATTATTTTGAGACTCGATTACGTATTTCATGCAGATTTATGTGAAATGTATTTCACAATTCAATGATTTGTTAACATTCAAGGTGCTGAATTACATTAATTAAATAAATTTGTCATCTGAAAGATATTGTTAATAAGTGATAACATCGACTGAAAGCCGGTGATCTCGGTTGCTGCTCGAATATAACAGATAAAGTTTTGTCTACTCACTGCAATGAATATTCAGAAAAGGACAAAAATGCTTTATCCCTTTTCAGAACTGAAGCTATTGAAACGCTAAAGAAAATTAAAGGTGTTCAAGCTTTTGAAAACACTGTTGCATGTAAATTTTCTCAACACTTATTATTTTATTTGCAGAACAGATTATTTTTTGATTTGCAATTTTTTCCCAAAATGTTAACATTTGCTGCATGTTCGCTTGTGTCGTGATACTCGATTAAAATCGCATGAATTATTGTTCAGTATTTTTCATAGCTCTTTATTTCCCTCCAAATTTTTGTGTATAAAAAAGTTTATCCTGAGGTCCCTATTGCTGCTAGTTAGCTTGTTCAAATTTTGAAAATTCCTAGATGATTTGATTTATTTAAACTAATGATCATACAAGTTCCTCTCAAAGAAGTAATATGTCAAGAGAACACTGATTACAACTTTTAGTATACTTTTTAACGCTTAAATAAATGTCTGATATGAAATGGTAATCATGTGTGAAACTATAAACAAAAAGAATGCGGCTTTCTAACTTGTGTTGGTGTGTCCATCACAGTGGTCGTCAGTAAGAAGACAGTGAATTTTGACGTAGAGCCGCGGCCCTCGGCTGAAGCATCGCCTCCACCGCTCCTGTTGGGTCACTTCCCCTCACTTGTGTCTCTGAAAGACGTGGCAGACCTTCGGGATTCTCCTCCTCTCAAGTCTATACTGAAGAACTTCGATGGCAGTCACACTGCTTATGAAAGCCTTTGTAATATCCTCATTGATCAGCCTCCCCCACCCTGTAAAGATTTATTGAGCTTAGACGTTCTTCAACAAGAAACTGTGTTTACGCCAAAGAAAGCTTTCGCGAATTTGGTTGCTGTTGATCTCATCGACGCATTACAAGAGGAAAATGAAGAAGTTGAAGAAATCGAATGCAAAAAAATTATTTTAGAGCCATTGGAAACAGCGGAAGTTGAAGACGATGGAAGCATTTTTGATGTAAGTTTCAAAAATCCAGAATCAACAGAACAATTCTCGGTCACTCTCGTTGAGGAAGAAGCACCAGAAGATATTTCGAGCATCACAGAGGTTTATACGCCTGACACACCGGAGCATGAAGCCATTTGGACCATAAATGATGAAAATACGCTTAGAAATGTTAGAAAGTTAGACGATGTTCATGATGAGTTATTAGATGACTTTGAGATAGCAGTTAAGAGAAATAAAGTGGCAGATGATTCGCTCGACAGTTCGAGCTCAGCGGCCAGCAAGAAGGAGAGCGAGAATCAAAAAGAAGAGACTTCTGAGATTCTAGGCCGAGTGCAACACATTGAGGGCGCAGCTGACACAGAGATTGTCTCGACGATTACATTTGAAACTGAAGACCAAGGTCAATACCTCGTCAGACAGGACACCGATCACAAAATAGACGATGTACTTGAGCCGAATAACACAAATAGAAGCGAAACAATAGAAGAAAATGAACTAACAAGTCAAGTTATAGCGCCGCTAGAAAGCGATATTATAATAAAAGAGCCCAACGTTGCTCAAAACTTGGCATCTTATTCCAATGAGACATCATTACTGAACGAGAAAAACGCTGAGTTTGGTGTTTATAGTCCATCACTAACTGAGCCAGAAAAACATAAAGAAACTAATCCACAACTTCTTGTTTCTATGACTAGTGTTCCATGTGACTCCATTAACGCAACCCTGACTAACACAGCGCAAGAAACGTCCCGGCGCAGACGAAAAAGTGGCCGAAAAGGTCATCGCAAGCACTCCCACTCAAAGAAGCAAGCTCCTCCTCCTTCTCAATTAACCGATTCAACATTTCTCACTTCCTCTAGCGTTGCGAAAGATTCAGAACAAAGGGCATTTGACGCCCAAGCCAAGTTTAAAAGATACTTAGCAAAAATGTCGGCTGCGGTGACAACTGAAAATCTCAACTGTGCAGGAGAGCCAGAGACTCTTGAGCCGCACATGGTGAGTTCAGAGTCAGATTTGTCAGAGTTGAGCTTACCTGTGAACGATAGGTGAAGTTTTACCTGTAAAAAATAGGTGAATAGGTCTTCATGCTCTTTCCTTCTAATAAGTTATTAGTAAGCAAGATTTGTCAGAATTGAGTTTTACCTGAGTACAATAAGTGAAGATTTACCTGTAAAAATAGGTGAATAGGTCTTTGTACTCTTTCTTTTTCAATAAGTTATTAGTCGGAATATATATGAGTTGATTTTACCTGTGAACAATATGGGAAAAGGTCATTGTGCTCATTTCTTTTTAACAAGCTGTTAGTCAGTAAGATATGTCAGAGTTGAGTTTACCTGTGAACAATGTGGGAATAGGTCGTCATGTGTGTGTGGAAATAGGTCTTCATGTTAAATTATCAGTGAATAAAATATGTCAGGAGGAAGCTTTATTACTGAACAATAGGTGAAAATGACTGTGTTCTTTTTTATGCTAAGCTACTAAGCAGTGTGATATGTCAGAGCTTAATTTTATTTTCGAACCATAGGCGAGTAAGGCTTTTTAGTTCTTCATTTCATCAATTTATTAGTCAATAAGATTTCTCAGAGCTATGTTTTAATTGTGAACACTAAGAGGATGAGGCTCCGCACTTTTAATTTTATCGTGTTATGCGTCAACAAAATATGACAGGGCTAAGTTTTTGTTTTGAATAAACGATAAATTAGGCTTTGTATTCCCCCATTTCACCATATAATTTGTAAACACGACTCGTCAATATTATAGTATTATAAGTCAATACGACTTATCAGAGCTAAGCTTTGCTCGTGAGCATTAAAAATATAAGGGGATGTACTTTTCATTTACCATGATATTTGTATCGTAAATTTTCGCCTGCCATTTTACCTTATTCACCTGAAATTTTTATTTACGTGCCGGGGGTAAGTCTCTCTACTGAACATGGTGAATAATTCTCATGACACTGATTAATAATTCTTTGTTCTCTTTGGTCTCTCATTTTGACAAGTTGCCTCATAGACAACCTTACGAGTTGCAGTCTCCAAAAAGTATTCTTTAAGATATTCGAAGTTGTTATTTCGCCCTCAGTAAGCTTCGAGGTTTTCTAGCGTATTTTTTGTGCCTGCTTAGCTTGGTTATGAATCATACTCGATAACTGACGCGTCTATTTTCAGCGAAGTCAGAGCAATTTGTCAATTTGATTTGAATGAGGACAGAGAATAGGCCTTGACATTCTGCAAGGCTTACACACCTCAGAAGAGAAGAAATGGAAAGCCCTACTTCAAGTTTTTATTATACTTGAATTTTGAATCGCCACCCTTTTGAATCATATATATTAGAACTACTTTCTTATGCTCCTGAATATCATACTAAGTGAGGTTGTAGTAGAGTTTGTTTTATAAATATATAGAAAAGGAACGTGAATTTACTCTACACTATGAATTTTTCCTCAAGGAGCTAATGTGACAAACCTATTTATGTAATGCCCGCGAATGTAATACCAGTGTTGAACGTAATGACGTTCAGTACTGGTTGTCATCCAAGTATACTCTATGAACATACCGTTTCGTAATACGTGTACTTTTGTGTATATAAAATTTAATCTTTCATCGCTTATTCGATCAGGACAACTTTGAAGTCTACACCTATTCAAGTATAGAGATGATATTTTGCTATTATAGAAGAACATTTCAAAATTCTGTTAGTATATGCTATGAGCTCACCGTTTCATATCGTATATTCTTTTGTATTGATTAAATTCTTTCTTTGCTAATCCATTCACGACAACTTGGAAGTCTACAACCATCCGAGTATGGTGATGATATTTAGCAACTATGGAGAGCATATCAAGATTCTGCATCGCAGCATAGTGTACCGCGTTGCTATTATTGGCTGAGAACGCTCACGCAGCGTACTGCGTGATGTTGTGCGATGCTGGTAGCATCTGTACGGCGTTTATCGGCGTGTAATAAATTATCTGTATAAATTGCGTAAAGGATCTTGCGTGAGCAAGTGCGTTGTTGTCTCGATTTTCTCTTACATGTAAATAAATTCTTCTGTGCGTGGATCAGAATCTTTTTAATTATTTTTAACGAGAATACAAAAATTAAAAAATCTTGAAGTTTTTTCATCAATCCTAAATTCAAACGAGGCTTTTCTTCTCATTGCAAGAATTTTAAAACATGTCGAAATTAAAAGATATGACAACTTTTCTATCAAGCAGTGTCCATTTTTGAATTAGGCAGTAACAGTCTTTAGCCATCTTCAGTAGAACAAGTTAAAATAATACAATTAACACTTGCCACGAAACTAAATGGAAGTAATTGATTATTCTTTTTTTTGTATCCAGTATCATTGTTGGAATCAATTTCATTCGCCCATTACCGAAATATTGTGTCACATTAAGAAAATGATTCACTTGAGAATGATCGATTTTTTCCGAAGGTTTAAAAAGGTTTAAATGTGACTAGTGATAAAGGATAAAGATAAAGAAAGATAAAGGTTTAAAAGTGACTTGTAATTTACTACTAGTCCCTATTTATCATCATGGAATTAAGAGATGTCACTCCAGAAATGTGAGAAAATTTTACTTACATGTAAAGCAACTCGGACTTTATCAGGTTGACGGAGTAGGGGACGTTTAGAAACTACGAGAAATGGGAACGAAGAAGCTATCGTAAGGATGTGAATGATGCATATCTACATAAGTTTTTTCAAAACCCTTATAACTAATACCGAGGCGCAACAACGGTTGCCCCGGTCAAGCCGGTGCCCATTTCCGACGCCTGGGCGCCGTGATGAGATTAACATGTTAAACCTCGATCTATTAGCACTGACTTACTTCAATGAGATCAAGCAACTTTGGGTATTTGTGTATCTTGCACACAACGGAGCTTAGCTTTAGATAGATTAAAATTCCCATATGTTATAGTTCCCTGAAATATTATGTGGAAACAGATTCAAAACAGGTACTGTTCAATTTTCTCTCTCTCTCCAGCTCTGCAAATTTATAATGAGTCCTGCGAACAATTGACCTGATCTTGGAACAAAAAAATCTGAAATTAAATTCTCTTAAATATCATAACTAAATAAGAATTCGATAGTTTTATGCGCAGTTTTTTCAATCTCAGTATCACAGGGTGAACTCTGAATCAGAGAACTTATTTTGCAAACAATTTTCTGTAACATTAGTCAAGAATGCCGCACTGCAGACTCTGACGGACTTTTGGCCGACTAGCATTCCAAAGATGGATAGTTACATCATGGTGCAACTGTACGATATAGTTATCTATTAATATCAAATGAGCTCATACAAAAATAAGGGGCCGAATCGTATCCAAAACCACGGAGTCGGTTGGCAACCGTGATTTTCGAGCAGCCATTTTAAAATTTCAGTGAACTGAAACCAGCTTTGTAAGAACATAAAATGACACTTACTAAGCTGTTTTCACTGTTTTTTGCAAGCAACAAAACAATCTTGAAGTACGGGAAAATTTGAGCAATGGCTGCATTCGCACCACATTCAGAGACCGAGCTCTCGGCACACACTCACGGTAGCGCGTCAGTAACGAAAGTAACCTAGCTCAAACTGCGTAGAGGCGAACTATTCAAGGGCATTAGTTTTTCCCTTTATTTCTCTAAGCCTGACGATCCATTAAAGTGAACTGGTTGTAACTGGTTGTAAAGCTGGTTGTAAAGCTCCCACTGATCTGAAATGAAAAAGCGTTTTTTTAAGTGATGATGGTTTGTAGAGATATTCTCGTGATGAAAAAAAAACAAAAAAGGCAGAGATACGAAAAGCAACCTCACCATGTCCCTTGGGCTAAGAGCCAATGATGTCAACCGTATTTTTGAACAACGGGGAAAATAGAACTAGAGTACTGACATCACCTTGAAATTAAGGATTAAGAGGAAATCAGCTGAAAAGAGCTGAAAATGAAATCAAGTTCTTTAGTACGCGTGTTCTAGCAAGTAAGGAACCTCGAAATTAATGTTTTTCATTTATCAAAGTTCAAAAATTATTTCCGAGGACTCTGAATCCGAATGTTACGTTGGTGAGTTCTCTTTTCAATAATGTAAGTTAACTGGAGAGTTGAAGTTTGAGTTGTCAGTAGTTTTTAGCGAGCCAAACTTCGTGCCAAAATTCTACGAATCTGCTGCGGTGCTGTCATTGCGTATCGAAATCTAAACGTTACGACTCGCACCATCCGTGGTAGATCAGCTCTAAAAAAACGCTGAAAGCCTCAGTAATCAATGAAGTTCCCCTAAAAATTGTGACCAACTATTCTCGTTGGTTCGATGGCTGACCCTTCTCATGTGGTTTGGGTTTCGTTCGATGATGTTCAAAATTTTGCTTGCCATTTCCAAGAGGCGGAAGAAAAAATTACAAAATCAAAACATCTACGTACATTTAGAAATGATAGGATAACTGTGACGATGAACCATGGATCTACTGAAGCTTGAGATCATGCACCACATTTTCAACTATCGATGCACAAGTTAATACGACAATCATGGGCTACCACTATGAGGAACTGCATTCACTGTACCGATATTAATAACATTGGCTCATTGCCATGCCAAGAATCTGAGGTTAATTGTTAAAAGATGAATTTTTTGATTCATAATGTACTAATTAATTGTTAAATGATAAATTTTTTGATTACGATCAACCGTAAATTCGATCTCTGATTGTTGACATCGCTGTACAAGAAGTGGGCATGCTGTCACAAGATGAAAAAACTTTGAATTATTGTTTTTTTTACGAACGCAAAAACTGCAAACAATTGCAGTGTAGAGCGCCTAAAGGTTCGGTAAATAAATAATAGAGTATCATTAAACATTAGAAAGTGTGCTAATAATTTCATGAGCGAAACAGGCCACAATTAATCAGGAAAAGTTTCTAGCACATTCACAACTTTCGTTTATCACTCCACTGTAATACGTCACGTATCATGTGAGTTGATTTCTTGAATTTTTCATTCTATGAAACAGCGTTAATATTGCTCAATATATTCTCGTTTTCTCCCAACAGCGAGACTCGATAAAGGAGAGCCAAATTCTCATTTGGATCTACAACATGATAGATGAAGCGGCTCGAGTGGACTTCGAGTTTTTCCTGAAGGATGGATGCATTCTTTGCAAGTAAGGATTGTTAGAGACATCAGCTGCCAGTTCAGTGGGTGCGTAAAAGCTTCAGTGGGTGCTCACGAGATAGGAACGTAACGAAGGCATCTACAAAAATCAACGCTAACCTCACTTACTAACTATGTGGACTATAGGCTTTCCCCCAGAAAAACAAACTTCTATGAATTTGTCAGTAAATATACTCGGGAGCTACCCTCATCCGAGAGAAAGAATGACTCACTCAATTTCTTGGTTAAATGGACGAGAACGATAAATAGTTCACAGTATAAATATAGTAAGTAATGGCTCTATTCTTCTCGCAAGGTGGGCTTTTTTCCTCGTAGGTTGGCCCAGACTGATTCACACAAGATGTCTTTGATATAATTGCAGCAATGTCGAGACATAAAAGCACCACTGATGAGCGGCACTTCTCGCGGGCACAAACACGTGACTCACTGGCCTTCTTGAAAAGCCAAGCAGTTTTCAGAAGGCGCTGTATGAGCCATGAGCTTATTTTATTTCAGATCAGCATAACTCCTATAAAGGAACTTTGAAATCTTCTAAGCTTGCTCTTTATACTTTTTGTGAAGCGAACAGGTAAAAGTGTAAGCAGTTAGGATTGAGTCTGTGCACTACGCACTTCATCAAGTTCGCTTATTTTCTCACTGGCATTCGTGAACAGCCAAGCATTCTTCAGAACGCGCTGTGTGAGCCATGAACTTATTTTTATCTCAGATCAGGATCACTCCTAGAAAGGAAGTTTGAAATCTGTTGAGCTTGCTGTTATATACTGCATCAATTAAGGTAGCAATTTTTTCTGAACATAAAATTTACGTCATTCTGCAACCGTTGTGGTTGAGCTCGCGTTCAGTTCTCGTCAAGCTCGCATGAGCGTCTTTGATTTGCTGTTTACACGTACATGAGTTAACTATGATTATTTTACGACTTCAAGTGAGGCAGCTCAGTTTATCGTTTCTGAAAAAATAAGAGCTCGGCGAACTTTCCTTTCATGTTAAAAAGCCACGCTCTACTAATATCTCGATTAATCTTTGAAGTTCAAAGGGATTTTCTTTCGCGAAGTGTGACTCGTCATTGATAAATAGTGAGACCTGACTTACGTCAAGAGCCCCAGCTGGCGGACAAGCTGTGCCAAACATTGACACGTTGAGACTTGAAAACATTGGCAGCTTGTGAAGTTAGGAAGCTAGTAGTTTTGTTTCAGTGCACCATTCGAATTAAATTTATTGTACCAGTTTTACTAAAAAAAATATATATATCCATTGTGCATATTATAAATATAAAAATTCAAAGTAAATGTGAGTTTTCTTGCACAAGGCAATAAAAATTAATATCGCAGTTTAATCATTTTTTAGTGTGAATCACAGGTTAATAACCTCAATGTTTTATACAAATCGCTCGTGATGAAAAGGTTCGATCATGACTAATTACACGAACGCCAAAATATAACAATAGGAGTAGCCGATCTTCAGATTTTAGCGCTCAAGTTTTTTACAGATTCAAAGAAAGAGTTCGCCTATTCTCAGTATTTGGAGACAGACAGGCAGATGTGTTGACACTTGAGTCTGCTTTGAGCTTGACATTTCCACAGAATTTTTGATCATTTGAGTGCGCAATTAACTCGTTCTGTATTGATCTATGGTACTTGCGATGAAATCGGATGTGTCAAAACGTTTTCTCAACAAAGTGTATTGTTGAGAAAAACTTCACTGTGATTGTAAATGAAGTTTTTAAATTGATGAGTGCAGTTAAAATTTTGATGCAGTTCTGCACCACATGTAGTCTTATCCACTCGCTTGGAGTTCATATTTCTCATATCGAAATATGAACCATTACTTAAGGGAACCATTTCCAAAAACTGGAAACTTTTTTCCTATTGAACGTACGTGTATGAAAGTTTGCAGACTACTAGATCTTTACATTTGTAACAACTTATCTTCTATAAAAAATTTTCATTTGGGCATAGAAAATTAATTATTCGTTATAATAAAAAAAAATATATATATAGTTTTCATAATTACTCCGAAATTTACAAAGCTAGAGAAATGCGGCTTGTTGCATTTGAAAGTGAAATGTGTGCTCTAAAAAAGTTATACATCACTTTTTTTTTATTCAGTTCATTCCGAATTCATATAATTTTTTTTGAAAGAGGTAGGGTAAAAGTTAAAATATTAGGGTAAAAAAGTCTAAGGAATGTTTTACACACAATTTTTTAAAAAAAGTAATCCATAACTTTTTTAGAGCACACATTTCACTTTCAAATGCAACAAACCGCATTGCTCTAGCTTTGTAAACGTCGGAGTAATTAGGAAAAACGTCGTGAAAACTTACTTGTTATTTAAATAATATTTTTAAGATTAAAAATGCTTCTTCTCCTACACTTTTTGAGCTACAGTGATGATTTTAGTATCACTGGATGCGGATAAACAATTGCTTTCCAAAAGGTTAAATAGTTTTTCAAAATTCACTTTTGTTCCAAAGTTATGACGTCATAAATTTGAATTTT
>JACJUY010005606.1:67681-84806 GCA_014220935.1 Platorchestia sp. MABIK | reverse complement strand
AGGTCGGGTAGTGCATTAATAAGCTGTGCTGTACCAGGTCAGGTAGTGTATTAACAAGCAGTGCTGTTCGGGGTCAGGCAGTGTACTAACAAGCAGTGCTGTACGGGGTCAGGTAGTACACTAACATTCCCAGCTGTACTGCACACTGCGATGAATCAGAGCCATTAAAACGTTAGACAATGAAAAAATGGATACTCGAAACTTATTCTCAATAGGGCCTTTGTATTTCACTCTTACTTTTTAATGCACAAGCTCATAGTTCAGAGCTAAAGGAATGAAATATCTGAAGAGGCGTGTGACCGAATCTATTGACGTGTTAGCGGTCATACACATGGGCATTGGGTACTGACCACACCTTTGTTTTCCTTACCTGGGCCGCGTTGCCATGGCAGCGCACGTGTGACCGACCTTTCAGTTACCTGTGAGCTGTGTTGGATGTAGGTTCTGTCCGCCCGCCTGCTCTGACACGGAGGTCAACCTCACAGAAACGTCAAAACGTAGATTGTAGATGTTATCCTTACAGCGATTCGGATTTGACAGATCATTCCTGGACTTTTTAATGTGATGGCTGGACAGTTGAGGTGGAGTTTAGCCTTCTCTTGAGAATATTTGATTTCTGAGTTTGAAGTCGCAGGGTGCCCGCCCAGCGGCGGCGCAGAGCACACCTGGCTGCGGAAGTACGGATCTATGCCTCACTGCCGTCACCGCGCGTTTTGACAAACTCACGCGTTTCATTATTTGTTTTTTGAACAATTTGATCATTTTTTTCAGAGTGGCAGATGATAACGATCCTAAAAAAAAATTATTAGACCACTGTCGAGAAGCGACTATTGATAAAAATTAACAAAGGTGGATGAGTGTTCATTCACTGACTCTCACAAGAAAGCTTCGTGTATATTATCAGGAAACTGTCACAGACTCTTGTGTGTTATTTCGGCGTGGAACATCTCGAATTGACTCGTCGACGTGTAGGGACGGCAGCGAGACAGCAGCAGCAAGAGCGATGCCTGGGAGCTCGGCAGCGCGGCCTGCGTGGTGTCGTGTGGGCACGGCGCTCTTCTGCGTGTTGGTGAGTGTGGTGCATCGTGTCCATTGTGTGCTGAAGTGGGGTGATCTAGAGCGATCGTGAGTGTGGTGCAGTAATGTAGTGTAGCGATATATAACTGTTCAGCACACCAAAACCGAGCCTCTGCGCGCGAAACAACACATTGTATAAGTCAATCGTAAGTCACACGAACGACGAGTCAATCTGATGCTTGTGAGTAAGAATCATATATAATTCTCTCACTTGTTGCGATTATGACCGAATTATTAATAGATGTAAGTTATGTCTAGTATTAACTAAATTAAGAATTGAAGCTAATCATTCTTACATTTATGTTCATCAATGCAGTCTTTATACTGAAAAACCTGAATAGGAGGGATAGTGGGAAACCCACTTCAAAAAGCTTATTAAACGAAAAGGAAGGATGAAAGAACTTAAAAGGTTACTTGATATTAAGAACAGAAATCATACATGTTCTTTAAATCTAGAATCAGATAATTAATAAAAGGTGAGTTTGAACGAAGCTTTAGCGTATTCCGGTCATTCGTGGGCATTTCCTCTCTGTCAGTGACCAATTTTATGCTTCAAACGAGAAATCTTTGATTTTTTATCACTGAAATGGTCAAGGAATATTTAAACAATGCCTCATTGTGCATGATGCATTATTATTTATCAAATGTTTTGATCCTTGCTTGTTATCGGTCGTTAATTAGTGCTTATGTTCATTTGTGTACAGTTTACACAGTCTAACTGAACAAAATTTGATTCGCTACTGACGTGAATTTTAGAATTAGTTACTCCAGCATCAGCACAACATATAAACCGACAGGGGCTTCGTAGAACCGGGGAGTAAAATGTCAATTATTTGCTTAGCTGAGCACGTCAATTTTGTGTTGGTATTTTATTAGATAAAGATCACACGAGACATAATACTTGCAGAAAACGATTTTTCTAAGACGGGAAATATTAATTTCATTTCAAGATATGTTGGTTATACAAAAGGGCTCATTTCTATGATACTGTAACATTTACTGAGCGTTAATGGGCTCTGAGGACCGCTCACAGAAGCTGCTCCGTAATGATGAAAATTTAACCATTAATAAATAAATGAACTGATTGGTGTCACGGATCAAGTGTTCAAAGACTGAAATGTTCAAAACTTTCAAAAAAGAGGTCCAAATCCTAGAAATTTATTTCTTCGTGACCAAGAGATTTTAGAAAGTAACCTTGCCTAACTCATGTCGTCTCGCGATGGGATGATGACAATTTATAATTGAATGCAACTCCCGATAACGATATTTAAAGTCAAAACAAGACTGAACCTGTACAATGTGGCTGTCTAAGTTTTGTGAATGATGTAATAAGAACTGGGAATGTTCGATTCAAAAATACACGATATTGTATTTTTCATGTACGATTTGCTGCAATTCCATTCTGATCCAAGTTAATTTATTTTTAACATTTCTACCTTCCTTTGATGGCGTGAGAAAATTTGACCTCCCATAGTTAGCGCGCTGTTTTGAATTCTCACAAGCCAATTCTCTTGCGTCTTGCCTGCGATGCAGTCCAGGAACCGAGCTGGAGGTGATGTGAATGCAGCATAACCAATTTTGAACGAGGCTCGGGAGACCAAAACGAACCTGCATCAAAAGTAAAAACCGCAACGTGCCCACTCGGAAGGACCCCAAATATTTTAATTTGAGGCCCGTTTATCCGATTAGAAATCAGAGGTTCTAACGTCGTCCAAAAAGATGTAAAGGAAAAGTTCGATAAATTTAAAGAGATGAACTCTTGAACTTTCCAACCGTAAAACTAGGTATGTACCTAAGCTGCAGCTTACATCTAATTCATCGCTGCTGAATATTGACATGCATGTACATGGTAAAAATTCAGTCTCTGAAACATATTAGGAACCGAAAGCGGTGGAGCCCTCATTTAAGACTAATTTACTCATGAATATTTATTCCACGTATTTTACTCCAGAAAATTAAATGCACATAATAAGGAACAACGTGTGGCGCACTCGTTAATTAAGTCCCAACCGCTTAATAAATATTCATAACGCTTACCGTTTTCCCTAGCCTAATGTAATGCAGTCAGGTGGTGAAGCTGCCACGGCAGGTGTCGGTGTGCCTGAAATGCGTTTACTCGTTGTTGTCCCTGACAGCAGCCCTCCAAAGTGTAGCGATGAGAACCAATGTCATGTGTGGATATACGTGCATACAAAATGGGTGATACTTGACTCTTCACGAGCATACGTGTGCGAAAACATTCCATCATAAAAAATTTCAGTGTAATGCGAATACATTATTTAGTAATAGAAGTGTTGTAACAATTAAAATCACTAGCATTCTTCCTCAGGTAGGAATTCAATTGCAAAAGTATTGAAAGACTTAGAAGGATGTCCTGTGTGACTAATTATGGATCAGAACAACATAGTAGTAGGGAAAGATAACTTGATGCCGATGTGATGATGAGAATGTAAGATCGTGAAGTTTTATCATCTCTGACAGAGTAGATATTGAAATTCATGAGCTGCACTCAGGCGTCACACTGTCAGGCAAGGTAGCATATCTAATGATACTGAGATTCTTTGTGGCTTAGCTCTAATATTAACCGAACAGTGCATTTAAATACGAGTATTCAGAGTCAGTCTACTTCATTATTACACACTGACGCAAGTGATGCGACCGGAAGGGATACTTAATTTTAACACTTGAGTCATTCTCGTATTTGTTACGAAATATACTTTCCTTTCCATTACTCTTCCACCGTTGCGTAGCCTTGACATTTGAAATGTACCATTTTTTCATTTCCGTGACAGTCCTTTTTTATAGTCCTGAGTTCAACGGACGCTGGTCCTGTTGGTGTATATAGTTATTGTTTATCTTTTTAATTCACATGCACTGGATCATGATAACGGCACTGAAGAAACTATTGGACCATTGCGCCATAATCAGGATGCGCAAGAGGAGTGTAGACCGCCGCCGTAACGCGACTACATTTATTGCTCTATTCTCATCTGCTTTTAGCATAACCTATTTAGTACATGCCAGTAGAGAATAATCTTCCCCCTGCCTTCACGCTTACTCCACTATCTGAAATTTTTATACAAGGAGAATTTTAAAGCTTTATAGCGGTTTTAATATTGTTTTTTTTTTATGAAAAAACATGGCCTCTAAAGTCAGTCGAGTGCATATATTTTAAGCTACCATACCCAGCGTATATGACCTTTGACTATTGATGAACGATATTAATTTCTTTTTTGAAAATGATGCATTTCATCAAGTTCTAGTCAAATCTTCGTCATCATACAGTTGATACTCGTATAAGTAATAAATCATTAAATTGCATTATTCTTTTTTATCTGTTTTGTAATCGCGTAAGAATAAAGTATTGCATATATTCGATGAATGGTAAGACAAGGACTCCTTAGCCTAAACAAACGAGACTGAGGCATTCGTAGTTATGAATCATGGAGTGTGTCAAGTCCACCTGCACCAACCTACCTGACAGGGATGACCGAAATACTGCATACTGATGCCAAGAGTTTGGTTTGGGATTCTAACGTTATAAGTCTTGTCAGGAATCACTGAAGTTATGAAGTCAGTATTCAGTTTTCAAGTTACCTGTGCAATTAACTGACTGCAAAATTTGTCAGTTGAATTTTTATTCAAGTGAAAAACGTTTATTTACGAACTTAAGTCTGCTGCGTTCATCTGAGTTAGAGCAATAAACACAAGGAGTGTCTGAGCATATTCTGAGAAATGGCCCCATAACTCTATTCTGTTTGTGTAGCGAGATGTCTGTACGAATAAGCTGTTCTAATCCTTGAAGAAAACTGCACTAGAGGTGGCAAAATTAGTATCTTTGCTAACATACTTACTCTTGTTACCTCTTGCATCATAAATGCTACGTAAGATATTAGTTAAGGTCTTGCCAACTGACTTCATTATGACCTGTTGCAATGCCCCATATTTTGTTCTTGCGTTTAGGAAATATTTTTACCTCTTTGCGGTCATTGTGAATGGATTACACTGTTCTCAAACAACTTATACACTTATAACTTCTGGTAGCATGTCATTCACTCATGCAGTGCTAAATTCTTAGGTAATGTGCTCGTAATTTTCAAGCGTACGCTAGGTACCTTACATGTTGCCCAGTTCTTCATGTACAGGCATGCTAGGTTCTGCGGAAGCAGTAACAAGTTGTTAGCTTCATATTACCAAATTTCTATAATGCAAAGCTATAGATAGGAAACTTGTGATCGGTCTGTCTCACATTACCAAGTTCTTTGTAGATGTACCGCATCAAAAAAGTGTGCACGAGTATTCAGTAAACACACTACGAAATCATTGTTTCTACATAATTACGCAATACCAGGTTTATATTATTTATGATTCACTTTCCGTAAGTTTTACGCCCAAATCATCAAGGAAATCAAATTGCCTGTACAAAGTAGCGATTTTACAAGCGTTGCAGAACTTTAGCATTTAGTTTGGCACAGAATGATAAATATTGCTGAATTCAATTAACATCTGTTTTTCTGAGTTTCAACGTTGCTTAATATCTAAACTTAAATTGGCCATAGACGTACTTAAGTGCAGGAAAAATATAGAAATCTTTATGTGGAACTGTATGCTGCACAGTTCCGGTGACTGTGACTGTTGCATGCATGCCTCTTTATTCGACATGAGACACAAGCTAGGCAGAAACAGTACCATTTCTTTTTCATTTAAACATGATCTCATTCCTTCTAAAATAATGTATTCTTAAATAAGTAATGACGGGATGTACATATGCATAATTCCTGGTGGTACCTCCTGAAAAGTTCGTAGCTTGGGATAAATTGAAGTGATTTGCATCTTCTTCGTACTGTTTTGAAGATTGTTATGAACGGTGGGCAATTGAAAGGTTGAAAAGATAAAATGAAATAAAATATTCAACGATGATGTGCAGTTTGGGGAATCTGCGCTAGAATTATTTTATCAGTTTACTGCCACTAGTTGAAGGCATACATTCACTCACGCCTGCCTGCAACGGGTATCTCAGTCTCCTGCTCTATACTGTAGGTGTCTCACGACACTCTCTACTGTAGGTGTCTCACGACACTCTATACTGTAGGTGTCTCACGACACTCTATACTGTAGGTGTCTCACGACACTTTATACTGTAGGTGTCTCACGACACTCTATACTGTAGGTGTTTCACGACACTCTATACTGTAGGTGTCTCACGACACTCTATACTGTAGGTGTCTCACGACACTCTATACTGTAGGTGTCTCACGACACTCTACACTGTAGGTGTCTCACGACACTCTATACTGTAGGTGTCTCACGACACTGCTCGACGTAAGTTACATTTTCGTTACGATTGCAGTCAAATGAATACTCAACTAAATAATTACGGAGGGGATAGAATATGAAAACAAATTTCGAGTAAATTCATTTTAATGTAGTGATAGGTATAAATCGAAAAGGGCATTTTTCGTCTTTTAACACGATATCACTTATGAAACTGTGCCTCTCGATACGTCAACCAGCTCAGCCAACAATTAGACAATAGGAAATCGTTGGAAATTGAAATATTGCTCTTTTCGACGTTTCTTTATAAACTTATCCAAATAAAGTCTGAAAAAATTACAAGTGAGAAAAACTATACAGTAGAGCTAATATTTAATTAGTATACATAAGAAAACTACTTTCTAAGAGTTTAATGAATTATTTGAGATCAAGCTACAATGGAATACGTTCCACTATTTCAAGATTAAGCTACAATAGTGCATTTTCATCATTTTCAGATTAAGCTCCCATGATATGTGTTCTATTATTTTACCCACCGTAGTGCATGACGCCCTCTCAAACATTGCCAGCAAATTTTAAAAGAATACAAATTAGCAGCTAGAATACGACAACGACGATTGCGAGTCACGTCACAAGGGTCCAGTCAGCGAGCCCGCGTTAGGCGAGTTGGCAAGCATTAAGTGAGTGTGCTCTCTGAGCCGAAACTCCTTGGAGCAGATCGACGTAGTTACCCGAGTGTTTCATGCCTTCAAGCCGCCACCAACATTTCCTTTGGGTGCACTCCATGTTCTCATGTTGAAAAAATAATGTAATATTTTACCTAAGCCTTTACGCGTTTTCAGCGCGTATTTGTACTGTTTTGCACACTGAATTTTATTTCGAATTAATTTTCGGTGTTATTTTTCATGGAATTAGTATTTAAAATCCATTTCAAATATTTTACTGCAGAGATGTCAGTAAAGTCTTATTGACCAGAGAGGCAAATTGTTCTATGTTGCTGAACCTGATATGATAATTCTCAGTTTCATTCGTGAGTCAAAAAATTTGACAGCAGAATAAGCTTTGCTATTTTTATTGTAGATACTGCACATGATATTTAATACTTAGACGATCTTTTAAGAATACATTACTCAGCGACATAAAAGAAGAACTAAAACACTTTTAACTCTTGCATCGCATTTTACGGAGCTTTGAGCAGGCAAACTCGAGGAGGCAATCTCGTTGCTTGCCTTCGCCTGTCCTCGTTGGGAAATGCTCGGCCGCACGCAACAGTGCGACGATCACGGCTGGCTTATAGAACTGCACGCTCCCTCCACACCTCAGTGCTCCATTGCACTGTTACCATTTAGAAGCTTCAAAGGAAGCACGCATTGCAAAACATCGTACGGAAAAAATACGTGAACCTCAATTTTTCTGCTCCTGCTTTAGAATTGCCAGTGGTTATACTCGTATATACGGGCTCTGTTTTGGTACCTCGCTCTCAACCAAGGCTTTGTACTATAAAGAAGCAAATTTTTAGCAGGGACACGTAAGCTCACGCTAGTTCTAAGCTGATGATAGCCTACAGAATGTGCTCTCTTGTGTTCATTACTCATAGATTGAGTGTTCAGTTTTCATTATCAATTAATTCAATATTTCTAAAATTATCCCCAGATTCAGTTTTTCAATTTTCTCCCTATATTTATAACTATAAAAGGCTTGGAAAGATGTGATAAATGACTACGTGGACGAAAATGTAAGAAAAATTGTTACAGGCTATAAAACGGAATAATGTTCATCAAATAAATAAAGGGATTGTATTAAGGTCAGTTCACTTTTCAGCAAACTTGGCAATCAGCTTGAAACTTTTTGGCTACAGAACATACAACCGTGATTTACGAAAATCATGTACGTATTTCCTTCACGTTTCTCTTTTATCATGTTTGCAGACACGCTGATTATAATATTTACAGCTCGCTGTAATTACACAACACGGCTGTTGAGCCAGCGATAGCATCAGGCCACTCGCCAGTACAGCGTTTGTTCTCGGATAAGTCTTGCATAAGCTCCTTGCTAGCATGTTTACAATCAAATCGAATACACTCATTATTTAATTTGCACTGTACGATAATCCCTCACGCAAGGCAGATTTTGATGAAACATACTTAGGGGGCTAAATTTCACAACCATGCTTACACATGAGAACATTTTTTCGCTTTGTTTATTTTAAAATCTAGTAGTCCTGCGTGGCGTTTGCAATAACGATAATCATCGAACGGAATTTGACATGCCTCAGGTTCACAAGCCTTCGCAACTAAACACTGCTGCCTGTGTTGAATGTCATCAGTGCAATATTAAGTGGAATGTTTGGTCATGAAAGTTTGTGAATGTGACTTATCAAAGTTGCACTAATTTTAGTAATTTTTTATTACTATCACACTGACGAATGTAAAACAATGCAATCAGCCAAAATATCAAAGAAAGATGTATTCGATTTGGATACTCATTTAATGACTCCGTTATTAGTTCTCACTCTTAACTTTACATAAGCTGAAGAACCTTCCCTCGTTGAGCGTAATGGCGAGATAAGGCGCAGGATATGAGAGCTCTGCGTGCGACGGCACGACCGGAGCGCCTCCAGCTCTTCCCCCGATACGACCAGTGATCAGCACTCCGAGCTTCTCTAATTTTATTGGAAAAATGTTCTTCAACACGGGGCGTGTACCCCACGTACTCAGTAGATGTCCGTGTGTTCAATACAAGTTCTCAGCAATACATAAAGTTAATGAATATACTTGCTATAAATGTAAGAACGTGCAAGTTTACAGTTATACATTGAATATTGGTGAATATAATGAATTAGGGCCTCCAATGCTTCAGGATCAATGGTTATTTATAAAAGCTCTTCAGGAGGAAAAAAATTTACTACCATGAGCACTAGTTTACTCAATTACAGTTGTTTGCGAAACAAATTTTCATAAAACTTCGATTTTTCTGAGGACTAATGTGTACAGGTTTATTAAATTCTAGAAATATTTATTTACGCCCATACGTTCGAAAAATTAATGTAAGGGTAACCGAAAAATGCAATTGATTAAAAAATGCGTCAGAAAAACCGCAGGAAGCACATGTATACTCAATAGAAATTTTTTATGAGCGTGCAGCGACCTTAATTATTACCTCTAGTGATGTCATTCTGGCTCACTATAGCATTTCAGACGACGCAGCACCTCAGAGCTCAATATCTTAGATATCATAAGGTAGTGAATATTATACCGATGCGTTTTTTAATGGAATGGGACTTCTAGATTTTTCCCAGGGTTGCATTTAATCCGCTTTAAATATGAGATTTAAAATTCATCGCCGGTCAAAGCATATTCCAAGAAAATCAGCTTTCAGAAAAGCTTGAACGATATTGTAAGGTTCAACAGCTCAACATTTGGGTATCCCATGATATATAATAAATTAATTGAGTGTGTCGAGGAAATTGCTATTCAACCTGGATTGGATATCGGTTTATCGAAAATATTCGACTATTATTCATGAAGAAATCATCATATAAATATTACCTAAATAGGACAGGTTGTACAAGCTGCTTAAAGCCCCAGGCCCAGTGGTGACTCACTTCTGTTTTCTTGAAGTATATCGATTCATTAGGAATTGGGTGATTATAGGAATTCAAACTACGATATAATCAAGATTTTCGTACATCATCTCTTGTGAGTCAGTAGAAGCTTGTTGAGTGCTTTAAAGTAAAATTTACCTCATTTTGAGATCAATAAGTTGTGCTCGAATATTTTTACTTGGTCTTGTTTATAATGTTAGTCATTATCGGCCACATTTTGTAAGAAATGAACAAGATTTGAATCGTTTATTGCCAGTTCTGATGAACATTCATTCATAGAAACATAAATGAAAGAAAAGAGGAATTAATCTTAGTCTCACACTCCTCCCCTGCGGACGGGGTACCCTGAATGAGCAAAATAAGTCTCGTTATAACGAGGGACATATCTTCCCATATATTCTTACACAAATAAGGATGATGAAGGTGGATGCACTCGAAATTCAAAACCTTGTTAGATTTACTTCACACAGCAAATGAATGGAAATTATTTATATCTCATCCCAACCCGTTAAACCACACGAAGGGTTTGTCACACTTCGTTGTGATGTGACGGAAGTGACGGCATAATATACTTAACGATGTCACGGACGATGCAACGAGTTCCGTACTGCATATCAATTCTGAAGCTGTAGAGCCAACCACGAGTGAGCTGTTGGCTACGCGTGCAATGAATAGGGAACTTATCGAAGTCCCATTCTTAACTTCATTTTAAAAAGTATTAAGCGATCCTATTGTGTACGTTCTGGTTTTGTAGATATATGCTGGTGCGGCTACTCTCTGAGTAATTCACTATCTATTTACGTTGGACTATTGTCCAACCTCGCACTTCAAGATCAAAGTGGGAATCCGAACAAAACAATATATTTAGGCCATCGAGCAAGTTCTTTCGTTCTTTGTTCATTGTGAGGTCTAGCGCACACGACACGTTGAGCCATACACCAAGGATGTGTCTCAGCTCCTGCTGTGGCTGAATGCGTCCGTCTCAGCCGCTGCACAGAAATTTTTGAGTCGAAGTATGAAGGCAATGAGAAGCAATGCAGAGAGTGATCGCGTCTGCCGCACTGGCGCCTCATGAACAATGCGTCGTGAGGAGGTCTCGCCTGGGGAGACAAGAACAACCTAATGTTGCGTTACGCGATTCTTCGTGAAAAAATAAGTACACAATGGTAATTAATGTATGAATGACTAGCATGAAATGCATCGATATAATCTTCAATACAAATTTCAATGTAATTAATGAATCTGGAATTTTTAACTCCACGAATTACGATTATACTAGGACCAAATAGATTTCGATGCTGAATTTGTTTCATGTAATTATTCTGCACAAATCGCTGACTGTCCTAGACAACATGCACAAATATTTCGCACGTGATATATGAATGATGTATCACGATCACTACATGACGTACGCTGCGATATTTTTCAAATCGAAGAATCCTCACACTGGTGAAAGAACTGTACAAGGACGAACATTCGTTTCTGAACTCTGTGATGCTGTCTAGTGAAGGAGCCAAATACGTGCATAACATACACGTAATAGGCATTACTTTAATGCATATGTTTTTCGGGAAAAGAATACGAGGACTTCCAGAGATATCATTGTACTCTCTGATTCAGACGCTGAAAATCCCATCGTCTGAACGGGCGCTCATCCTACAGTAACAACTTGTATTCTGCAGAGGACGCGAGCGCACACTGAGCTTGATCATGTACAGTATGTATGCTCTTATTTTAGTAATTCATAGCAATGACTGTGCTTATTTGTGACTTTTGCCAAGCTTTGAAACCTGCCATTCTCATGTGTTGACAAACTGCACTCACTTTTTTTAAGGAGCCGGAGCCTGTAATTATAGTATGTTCTTGCTTGTTATTCGTGATGAGCTATTGATAAAAACAATATTCACTACAGGATGTTATGAGATTGGTTCCATTCATCCCTGATTTGAATAAACACGAAAACATGAAGTTCCTAAGCTGAGGAATAAATTATAGTCCAACTTATTGACGATCTAAAAACCTTGACGCCAAGATTTAAATACACTTACTGCAGTGAAACTGCTCTTTTTGTTTGTTTCTAATTTACAGTTACAGGATCATCAACTCATTATACTGCAGCAATTACTGCACGTAGGAACTATACATTGAAACACACTGTAGCCGTGCAAACCCACAACAGAATAATCGTTTTTTTAATTTTGGTGGCTCCGTAACACTAGTTCTTGCATTGCGCTCTTATGTGTACAATGATATCCGGTAGATTTACATAATTTATGTTCCTATAAATTGTGCAAGACTCGTTATGAAGTGAGAGGACAGAGCGAAAAATTGTGAATCTGTTCGAAATGTATGCGTTCTACGTATCATGAATCTATGTAAAGTACTTGATTCTTATGTGCGGAACAAGCATTTATGGAACGTACTTTGCCGGCGTTGGATTAATTGAACTTGTTGATGTTCTTCTATCCGTGTTTCAAAATATCGATGTCAGCTCTATTTTTTCTGTTTCGATAAATGACCGAAACCCAGTCAAGAACAAAACATACGCGTATTTGTCAATGTAAATGTTGTCAACCCCGTGTCGAGTGCCGTGATATTGTCAGACCATAATTGGAGCGTTGACTGAGAGCAGGGCGTCGGAAGGTCGGCCCCGCTTTCTCCACACCGCGGCTGTGTGACTGCCTCACGCTGCGTGCAGTGTCGGCACCAATATTGGTCGCCATCTGACACATTTTTACGCTGAAAGAATGCAGTAAAAGACACCTATATTACCTGATTTTTTAAAGCTATACCACTCAAAGACTTAGAAGTTTTTCTAAATCTACGTGTCTGAATGAATTATTGGTATGGGCATTGTATTCGAAGTTTCTCACTGCTCTGACGCCTCTCTTAACAGCGCAAAGAGTGTCTCAGTCCCAATTTTGCCAGTCCAATGCCATGCTTCTGCTCCGAATGGAAGAGGTCATGCACTAAATTTTTACTGCTTCTTTTAGGTAAGGTGTTTTTAATTCCTCTGAAAATTCTAACAGATTTTGAGACCATTGTACCTAGATGCAATATATATTCTTAGAAAGTCAGACATTTATCGATGATAATTTTAATCCCATTAGGGGAAATATTGTAGTTTCCGCAATCTGGCCGTCACCGATTTTGATGTGCGGTAGATATTCATTTCGCTTATTGAAGATAAGGACATACTGAGGTTCATCAACGCTGATGAAGGTTCTTTTTTTATCGTAAACTTCTGTTAGCTTTCCAGTAATCCAAAATATCGATAACTATTTAGAATGAACTTTCATATTCGAATCATTTCTGTGCCGTCAACTCTGCGCAACCATGTTGAGTTATTTCTTCAACAGGTTAGGATAACATGGATAGTCATCCTCATGAATTTTCAGAACTTTGAATTATTTTTTTTTTTCAACATTTATTACCAACATCCAATGCCAGATACTCAATTACGAAATCAAATCTGTACGAGCCCGTTGTCATTTGATCGTCGCAAATTAACGGAAATTGTTTTTTCCAATGCATCTGATTCATGAAATTTATAACATTGGTTTTCAAAATGTCTTACACAAAGATCCTCAGTTGGTAAACATACATCATAATAGCCATGAGAATGGTTGAACAAAAATGGGAGAAAATACGATTTTGCTAGAGTTCACATTGAAATATGAGCTATGGCTTCCGAGGAATCAGGGAATAATTTTAAAAGTAAAATCGGCTGATGTAAATAATTCTGCGATTACGCTAAGTAAGCGCGAAATTAACCTCCAGTCGCGCCCAATATTCGAGGATATAGACAATCTGAAGCATCACGATTGCTTTATGTGATGCGGTCAAGTCGACGCAGATGAACTTTAGCCATTAGCTCTTCTCTAGATCGATTTAACGCGGTTTGACTATCCAAACGCAGGGCCCTTCCGTACTTGATTCTCTCCCTGCAGTCTCCTTGCCATTGCTCCTTTGCGTTCATAAATGTATCCATTCCACTCTTTGCACGTCAGTTCTTGACACTTATTTTCTCTAGTTTTCGATTCATTTCTTATATCCCGTTCACTTTCTTTCCATGCTTGATCTATATGATTCTTCACTCTCAATCCTATTTCGAAAACTCTTTCTCTCTTTTACAGCTTTCCCCCAATCACTTAACCAATCTGCACTCACAACAATGCGTCTTAAGTGTCTGACTTCGTAATGTTAATATTCCTATATGCCGGTGTGGTACACTTCAATGAACTTAAATTTTGGTTCCTGGCAGCCTTTGCTCAAACTTCATTAAACAACTCGGTCGAGGAACCATAAATGTACTCACACTTCTAGTACTGCACCAGCTGTTTCATATGTTATGTTTCATATGTACCAACCAACAACATATGTTTCATGTCTACCAGACAAATTTTAACGCTAAAATTACCTTTAATACTCATACCTTTAAACACATTTCCATTTTACCAAAAAGCTACTCACTAATTCCGATGAACAGGTACCGTGCGTGAAACAAAGCAAAGGTCTGCCGCTCTCGCCACCACCCGCACAGAATAACACCTCAATTCCTCATTGCATTCCTGGGAATGAATTTTTAACCATGACGCCCGCACGAATTAGATTTTTTATTACTGATGCTCCTCACCTATTGTCGACTACCCAATAAGAACTAGCATGCTTCTTTTCCCCGCTGCTTCATCTTTTTGCCATCCATCATCATATTCCGATTGATCATCGATTGAACAACTATTCAAAATACTCCAACTCTTCTGTGTTGCCCTGGTACGCAGGGTTGAAAAAAACGGGTTTTTAAAAAACCGCCCAACTGTTTTTTTGAGGGTTTTATGGGTTTTATTAGGTTTTACTGAGTTCCGTTGAGTTGTATTGTTTTTTTCCTTTAGTTGGATTACGGTATTCTTAATTCTACTCAAAAATAATCTTTGAGTGCATACATTAATGATTTGTGTGAGCAGTGTGAACACAGCTTAAGCTACTCTTGTCACAGCAGCAGCTACCATCCTACCAGGCGTATGATTTGGTAACTTATAAATTACTGATCTTCAGGCTCTCTCAGTCTTCCTGTCAGTGTCGTCAGTGTAACATGATCCTACAGGCTCGGCATCGGCATTAGTTTTTTAGGCCCACTAGCTTCCTGTCTACAATATATTTTTCACCTGCGTTAGCATCAACTACGGTAAAGTCAACTGCACCACCAGTGAAACGGAGTAGGACTTTTGAGTTCCTTTGCACTTCTCAAGAAAAGAAGAAAAATCATATATTCAACTGGGAAAATTTTCCTTCAGTTCATATATTAATTTTAATGTGACAGAAAGTAAAGAGTTCCACGAGTTCTGTCCTGTGATGCGACCTGCGTGTGGTCGGACATACTATCCGACCACACCGCCAGTCGGCGTTGTCTGTGACAATGATTGGTGTAGGTTTGGGGCAGGGAAAGCTCAAATGCTTTTTAAAATATTCAAACACTTGAGGTCGAATGCTGATCTCTAAGATAATGCAGTTAGACCTATTACTGCCAGGAGGGACTTCCACATGATTGTACAAATTGTGTTGTACAACCAATATGAAGTAATTTAGGTTCAAATTAGATTCAACGTATTAAGTTTGAAAATAGAGTTAATAAAAGGAAAACAATAAAACCTGCATTGCCCCTTTCTTACAGGTTTGTGTATGCATGTGTGACTAAATTAAAAAAAACACCAGACTGGTGATTTTTGTCTTTGTACATGTTTTTTCTTTTTTATGTGTTTTTGGGTGTTTTTTAATGCCAACCCTGGACTGGTACCCGACTCTGCTTTTCACTTCTACACTCTATAACTTTCATTTTCTAATTTTTCCTTTCTTACTGCTGTTCTTAAACATCATCGAACATGAGGAAGACAACACCTTCGTCATCAACATTTTCTCTACATAACTCGCCATCATTTAAATGAAATGCATCCTTATTCTTTGATTGGAATAATTTCTCAAATGCTGATATTTTTTTTAGCCTACATAGTTCTTCTATTACACTTTGCCATCCACATATTTTACTGCCCTTCACCTCCATCTGAAGCTATAGTCGCACTCAGCTCGCTAAGGCTTCACAGAAGACTTGAATTGAATTTGTTTGGGTTAGTAGTTTTGAGGAATATGAACATTTACCTGCTGACGTAGGCAAGCCATGTTAAGGTAGACATACTGACGATCTCTGGTAAGCCATGTTTAGTGTGGAAACTGTAGAGATAAAAAATTGTTGAAATATTAAATGATTTTAAGTTTTTTTTACTGCTGCAATTTATTGCCATACCTTTTGAGCCATCATCTGGCGACCACCCTTACGTGTCTAGCTGTGACAGGATTAAAATCTTTTTATGATTGGCATCAGGCAAAAATGCTTGAATTTTGCATTTAACATACGCTTAAGTTCTAACATGATTTAATTTCGTCAAAATAACTCGGACAAATTTCAGGTTTTCGAATATACCGTTTCAGAGGCTGGATTTTATGCAAAAAGATGTAACCGTCTTACTGCAGGGACTCGCTGGAGGGTGGAAATTCTTCTCTCGACTGCGTTATTCGACCGTGCTTGTTTTCGACCAAAAACGTCAGGTCTTTCCCTAAGAATAGTTAAAGAAGTCAAAGTTCCAATTCTTGGAGACCTTAATTAAAAATAGGAGGACTAATGACACAACGCTTAGACTCATTTTGTACTAATTAGATGATAAAATCGATAAAAGTGAACGTTTCGATCAACTAGCAGCGGTCATTCTCAACACTGTAAAAGTTAAGATTACAAATCAGTCATCATTCAGAAAATCCAAAGGTAAAAACAAACATGCAACTAAAAAAAAATTTGCTACCGAACAAAATTAGGAATTTACTATTTGTAGGGGATAGGCAGACTGCATATCATTCAGCTTTGGCTTTAGTCTATAAATGAAAATAGATTCTAATATTCTGAGTTCTATTGGGTTACTTCCTCGGCCTAATACTTCAAAATCAGATAGTCTAACAGGCAGGTCGCATTTTCCTTCATGTGTGCGTATTGCAGAGTAAAGAGGTGCTGATAAAAGGTTATTAGTACGGTGACTCCGTCCAGCATGCTCAGCCACGCGAATACGCAGGCTACGGGATGTAGATCCAACGTATTCAGATGCACCACATCGTGCACAACTATGC